>JAXQQM020071572.1:0-80879 GCA_034641835.2 Pinus albicaulis | reverse complement strand
CCCTGAACCAGTTCATAATTAGGTCATCGTAGGAGATTGGGCATAAATTTGTCTTCAATAATCGAAATCAGGTCACACCTATGGAATTTGAAACAAGATTCAAAGGGATACTTCAGGGCTGAATTTTAGATATTGAAGATCCAAAATAACAAAGATAATTCAGTTTCAATATCGAGCTCCTCAAAATCAAGAAAAAAGTGTGTATGTTTTTTTTCAAATTGCATAAATCTTGTTTGAAAAATCAGTGTTAAGTGATTCCAAAGGCATATTGAGCATAGATATCAGTATTGGGTTCTAGAATGCCTCCTAAAAATAATTCAACACCCATTAAGCCCTCAGAGTACTCTGCTATGATTCATGAAGATGAAGAATTGCAACATGATCTACCAAAATTACAAGAGCAAGTGCACCAAATTTCGCACTTGCAAAGAGCAACAAAAAATGAAATGGAAGTTTTGAAGAAAGGAATGGAAGCAAAGATGTATGGTTTGAATAATAATATGGATGGTTTGAATAAAAGCATGGAAAATAATATGGATGGCATGGAAGCTGGCATGGAAGCTAAGATGGATGACATGAAAGAAAACATGGACAACATGAAGAATTATATAAAATCAGACATGGAAAGTTTGACAAAGTTGATACAAGAAATGTTTCCTAATGGAAAAAAGATAGTAGAGGAAACTCATGATGAGAACAAAATAAATGTTAATCGTGATTCTATAAACTCGAATGTTGGATGGAAGAACCACCATATTCCAAAGATGGATATGAGGAAGTTTGATGGCAAGGATCCTGTAGCTTGAATACTACATATGGAGCAATATTTTGATCTCAATAATGTGCAAAACACACAAAAGGTATGCATTGAAACTTTACATTTAGAAAAAAATAAATGTGTATGGTATAGATGGCTTTGCTCTTGTAAAAAAATTGTCACTTGGTCAATTTTTACGGAGGAAATGATAGCACATTATGAGGATACAAATAGCAACACCTTCTTTAGCAAATTGATAAATCTCAAACAAAAGGGTTCAATGGTGGAGCACATTGAGGACTTTCGAAAATTGAATATTAGGGTAACTAATATTCCAGAGGAACACAGGATTGATGTCTTCACAGGGACTTTAAAGGATAACATCCAAAATGAAGTTCAATTTTGGGAACCTAATTCATTGGAGAAGGCATTCAGATTGGAAAGAAAAACTGAATGTAAAATTATGGTGACAAGGAAGCTTACCACTCACATCTATAAAGATGGAAGTGTTGCTACTCCTAGACTTACACAACCTACAAGTTTGACACCACAACAATTGGAAGAAAAAAGAGCAAAAGGGATTTTCTATAGTTGTGATAGCAAATACACTAAAGGTCATAAGTGTGTTGAGAAGAAATTATTTTACATAGATTCTGAAGAGGAGGTAGAATATGAAAAAGAAAATTCAAAAGAAGAGGATATACACCAGGAAACAATGCTAGAAGAAGAAGAAATGAGTGTGACCATATCGTGTAATGCATTGGCAGGTATTACCGCTCCTCAAACTCTCAATATAGAAGGACATATCAAGAAGAAAAAGGTATTAGTGTTGATTGATTCGGGTAGTACCCATAATTTTATTCATTATAAAGTAGCCAAGGAATTGAATTGTTTCCTATACCCAACACCAAAATGTCAAGTGATGGTTGCAAATGGAGGAACTATAAATTGCTTTGGAAAATGTCATAATATCAAGCTAACCATGGGGGAATATGTATTGAATAGTCCAATTCTTTCCATTCCAATGGGAGGTGCTGATGTTGTACTAGGAGTACAATGGTTACAATCGTTGGGGACGATATTTTTTAATTTCAAGAACTTTTCTTGAATTTTTTTTTGGAAGGAAAGGAAGTCAAATTACGGGGTATCACAGGGAATCCGAGAAAGTTAATAAGCTCTAATGTCATGACAAATATTCTAAAGAAAGAACAAGAGGCATAATTGCACAATTATGCTCACTAGAAGTTCCAACATCAAAATCATATATTTCTGCAGATCTCCAAAAAGTCTTGGACAATCATTCCAAGGTGTTTGAAACTCCCAAAGGACTCCCACCTATTTGTGATCATGATCATGCTATTCATTTGATTCCTGGAAGTGTTCCTCCAAACATCAGGCCTTATAGATATCCTTACGTCCAAAAGAGTGAAATTGAACGTATGATTGCAGAAATGTTAGAGGCGGGTATAATTCAACCTAGTCAAAGTTCTTTCTCTGCTCCGGTAGTATTGGTACACAAGAAGGATGGATCATGGCGAATGTGTTCGGATTATAGGGAGCTCAATAAGCTCACCATTAAAGACAAATTTCCCATTCCTGTGATTGATGAATTATTGGATGAATTACATGGAGCAATTTATTTTTACCAAGTTGGATCTTCGTTCAGGATATCATCAAATTAGAATGAAGACTGGAGATATTCCAAAAACAGCATTTCGAACTCATGAGGGTCATTATCAATTTTTGGTCATGCCTTTTGGCCTTACCAATGCACCTTCTACATTTCAAGGGTTGATGAATTCCATTTTCAAACCCTTCCTTAGAAAATTTGTGCTAGTATTTTTTGATGATATACTAATCTGCAGCAGGTCTTGGAAGGATCATGTTGAACATGTTGACAGGGTGCTCAAACTATTGCAGGAGAAACAATTATATGCAAAAAAATCCAAATGTTTCTTTGGAGTACAAGAGGTGGAATATCTGGGTCATATTGTATCTCACGAAGGTGTTAAAGTAGACCCTAACAAAATTAAATCCATTAAGGAATGGAAAGTCCCCACAACCATAAAGAAGTTGCGAGGATTTCTCGGGTTAACAGGGTATTATCGCAAGTTTGTTAAGAGTTATGGGAGAATAGCAGCACCTCTAACAACATTATTGAAGAAAGATGCATTTTCATGGACTCCTGAAGCAACTAAGGCCTTTGAACGTCTTAAAGAGGCAATGTGCCTAGCAACGGTCTTAACTACACCAGACTTCACAAAAACCTTTATTGTGGAATGTGATGCCTCAGGAAATGGAATTGGTGCAGTTTTAATGCAGGAAGGAAGACCCATTGCTTTTGAAAGTCGTCCAATCAAAGGAAAGTATTTACAGAAACCTATTTATGAGAAGGAAATGTTAGCAATAATACATGCACTAAAGAAATGGCGAACTTACCTAATGGGAAGACACTTCAAGGTAAAAACTGATCATGATAGTCTTAAACACTTTTTGGAACAAAGATTATCTTTAGAAGAGCAGCAAAAATGGGTCACAAAGATGTTGGGTTATGACTTTGAAATAATCTACAAAAAAGGAAAGCTTAATGTTGTTGCAGATGCACTCTCAAGAAAGAATGAAGAGGTGGAAGCATTGCTTTGTGCCATTTCTATTATCCAGCCAGATTGGATAACCGAAGCAAGAGATGAATGGAAGAAGGACAAAGATGTATGGACACTCATTCAAAAGTTGCAGCAAGATCCTAGTACATCTGATACATTTCGTTGGAAAAATGATTCCTTATGGTACAAAGATCGCTTATATCTTTGTAAGAATTCCCAACTAAAACAAAAGATTCTTCTGGAATTGCACACTTCTCTTTTAGGAGGACACTCAGGATTTTTAAAAACTTACCACAGGGTGAAGAAAGAATTTTTTTGGGATGGCCTTAAATCTGATATTCGAAAGTTTGTGGTGAAATGTTTGGTTTGCCAGCAGAATAAAGTGGAAACAATTAAGACCCCAGGACTTCTACAACCTTTATCCATTCCAAGTCAACGTTGGGAGGAGATTTCAATGGATTTTATCACAGGTTTACCTAAGTCCGAAGGAAAGAGTGTCATCATGGTGGTAGTTGATAGACTTACCAAGTATGCACACTTTTGTGCATTATCACATCCATTTAAAGCAAGTACAGTTGCTACTACATTTATGGATAGAATTCAAAAACTACATGGAAGCCCAAGGGTTATTGTGAGCGACAGAGATCCCATTTTTACTGGAAATTTTTGGACGGAGTTATTTTCTTGTTTGGGTACTTAATTAGCTCATAGCTCATCTTATCATCCTCAATCTGATGGTCAAACTGAGATAGTAAATAAATGTTTGGAAGGATATCTTCGTTGTTTTGTATATGATAAACAAACACAATGGGTGAAGTGGTTACCTCTTGCTGAATGGTGGTATAACACTTCCTTCCATACTGCAGCAAAAATGACCCCATTTATGGCACTTTATGGATATCATCCACCATCCATCACATCATCTTTAAGAGAAAATTCTAAGTTTCAAGCAGTGGAAGATCACATCGAGCATCAACAAGAAGTTCTCCAACTCTTAAAGGATAACCTAAATTTGGCACAAAATCGAATGAAACAACAGGCAGATCAACATCGCAGTGAGAGAAGTTTTGATGTAGGAGACTGGGTATTTTATGGCTACAACCATACAAACAAATGTCCCTCAAGCAAGCTAAGAAGGATAATAAATTATCACCAAAGTACTATGGTCCTTACAAGGTGTTGCAAAAGATTGGTACTATGGCATAAAATTGGAGCTTCCTTCTTCTTCACAAGTCCATCCAGTTTTCCATGTTTCATGCTTAAAGAAGGTTATAGGTGAAAATATTCCAGTTCAAACAATATTGCAGAGAACTTCATGAGGAGAAAAATCCATATTGGACTTTAGTGGTCACGGAAATAGACACCACAGGCAACTAAGTCGATCAATTTTAGAGTATCTCATCAAGTGGAAGAACTTACCCACTGAAGATTCTACATGGGAGGATGAGAATTTTATACAGAAGCACCCAGAGCTATGCAAGCATTGAGGACAACACTTTTTTAAGGACAGGGGCATGTTAGGTCCCTATATTACTAGTTTAGTCCCTTATTGTTATTAGTGTAGCCCCCTTATTGTTATTGTTGTACCCCTGTAACCCCAATATTGTTATTATTGTGCCCTTACATTATTATTTATTAGGTCAGCTAGGATTATATTGTGGCCCCATGGACTCCTATTTATAGAAGGAGGTTTTGGTCATTTGTATCATCCAAGAATTGTTCATTTATGTAACGTATTGGAGGTTGCCCCCTTAAAGTGGTTGATTTATAAGGTGTTGGTATCTCTTCTCTTCGATTTTTGGAGTTGGTTTCCTAACGCTCGGAGTATGGAGTAAAAGGCTTAGCCTATTGTATCCTATTCTCAGACTGTGGAAACATCACATTGTTAAACATGTGGAGGAATCCTTTGTGAATTTGTTCCTTGAATAGTGCCATTGTTGGAAAAAAATATTCCCTCTTGGAAAATGATATATTTGGATTACAAAATCTCCTCATCAACTAATATTGCAGTAATGAAGTCAAAATCAGGAAGTTTTGGAGTTGATTGAACAATGAAGAATTTGGTCAAGGACATGTACAGACTTTGTTAGATACATGATTTGAAGACCTTGGGGAGATAATGTTGAATACCATGATGCATTAGCCATCATGAGGTAACTTGGACAGTTTTATTAGGCACCATGAAGAACAACGAAGACACCTTCATCTTAAGAGATAAAGGTTGTCATTGATGAAATAACATGGAGACTACAATGAAGATGAATATTAACAGGGCTCATTTAAGAAGATATTGGGAGCCGTGAAGTACAAATAAGCATATATTGACATAGTAAAGTGGTTGCAGCCTCAAAAAGAAAAGGTTGGTGCCTTGGAGGATAGGGTTGGAGCCCTAGAGGATCAGAGTCCATCAAGAAACTAGGTCGGAGCCTAAACCAGAAACATGGTTGGATTCCTTGAGGTTTGTGCCTCAGAATTGACAATATTGGAGCCTTGGAAGTCCAAGTTGGTGCTTGGAAAATACAAGTTGGAGTCTGGGAGATTGAATATTAGTGTCTTCATCTAGGGTTGGAGCCCTACATATATTGTACTTGATTTATTTTTATTGTTCATTTTCTGTTCTAAATATAAGTGATCTAACTGGTAAAAATAAAAATTGAAAAAAATTACTGATTCACCCCCCATTATTTCCAACACTGAAACTATATGACATGACTCCAAATTTTATTAAATGAAAGAATACATACCTCATTCTCCTTTGGGTCATCCAGACTTCCTACAAGAGCTTCCTTGATTGAAAAAGCTTCAATCCTTGGATCTTCTTTACCTTTTATGTCATCATACCATCATCCCATAAGTTCCACAAATTGGAATTCTTGATTAAACACTTGCTTCCTCTCTTGATCGGTGAACCTTTCAATAAATATTCCATCAGAAAATCTTGAGGATATTGAGTATCCCCATTCAAAATATATTTCCTTTTTACTGGTGTATGATGATCACTATCGTGGATGAGTTTTTATTTTCCATAAGTGCCACTTATGTTTCCAATGTGGTTCCCAAGAGCTACATCCTTCATAATTGACTACAATATATTTTGTCCCAACTAACCTTCATGTTTCCCTATGATAATGTCACAAGATGTTTCTTCTAAAGTTTCTATTATTCCATGACACATCTACCATGCTTCTACTTTACAACATGAAAAATTAGAAAAATAAACTAGAAAAGAACTAGGAGAGGTAGACTATCTAAATAGTGGAGATCTATTGTCCTTCTTGAGCTTAGGAAAATCTCTCCTATCGTTCCCATATTATTGACACCCATAAAATTTTATTTTAGCCATGTTCTTCTTCTTTTTCTAAGGACCAAACCTTCCAAATTTTCCCTTACTTCTTGTCATTGCAACGTATTCTTGATTTTGTTCACCTCAACCTACATTAGATTTTTCCTTTAAGATGGATTCTTCAATATTTCATAGTGAACACATTTCATAGAATGGAGTAGATTTTTTCTTACCATAAATACTTGAAGTAAAGTTACCCCACTCCTCCAATAATCCATTTGGTACAACTGTAATCATTTACCTGTCAAACATTACTTCACCTAGACCTTGAAGTTGATCCCTGATCTCAGATATCCTCATAAAATATGAGGTTATACCTTCTTATTTTGACGTATTCATCCTGTAGAGTTCTTTCCTTAGATAGATAAATTCCCCTGCAGTTCTTACATAATACAAATCTACCAATTTTTCATATATTTATTTTGAATTTTTAAGTTTAGATACATATGGAATAAGGGGATCCTTGATGGATTCAATGAGAATCCTCTGATCCCTAACTTCCCCTTTCATAAAATTTGCAAGTTCTTGAGCATATTCTTCTCATGCATTGGTGATATATCCTTTTACATGTTCCATCACCTCATTTTCAATGAGATTCAGATCTGTCCTTTTCTTCCATGCAAGATAATTTGAAGCCCTAACCAATCTGTTGCTTTCCTTGCAAAAATACATTTTTACAGATATAATTACTTGATAATATGCCCCTTCTCCTTAATGCTTCCTTGATGTTGATGGTGATATAGAGAATATAAAAATCTCCTTTATGAAGAATGTTTTCTTCAATAATGATCCTTGATCCCATAGAGAGGGAGATCCATTTTGATGGTGAATTCTTGGTTTTAAACATCAATGATGACTTCCTGATGATGTTTTCTTTGTAGATCTTAACTTCAAGATGATCTTCACTTTGATCCCTTCCTTGATATTTTCTCCTTAAGTGTCCTTTGATAAGATTCCCTTCCTTGATTTAATCATCTTTCCTCTAAAACCATTTTGAGAAATATAAGGCTTCAAGTATTAAGAGATTTCTCTACTTATGATAATTACTTGTGAATTATTTTTACTTTCCTAGATTAGGATATTATATTTCTTATATTATTAGTGTTCTTATTGTTGAAAAATGTAGGGCATCAAGTATAACGTGATTTCTCTAAGAGATAACTACTTGTGAATGATTTTTACTTCTTAGGTTAGATTCTTATCTTTATATTATTATTATGTTCTTATTTCATCAAACATTTACCAATGCATAAACAATAAAGAGACCAGAGACTCAATGTACGCTATTCACCAGGGCCAAAACCTATCCCACTTGAGAGGGAAACCCGCATAAATTATTCTTCTTATAGAGACTTCAATTGGCGAATACCAAGACCAAGACCCTTGACATAGTTTGCACTCCAAGACCAAGACACCAAGCCTTCTTCCTCTTCCTTGAGTCAACAAGAGTCAAATCCTTTGCTCCTTCTTCTTCTCAGCTTTCCTTTAGAATTTTGACCCCTTGATTTAAGTCTGCATCTTTTGGTTCCAAATAAAATACCCTATTTTTAATGGTTGACTAACTTTGGCCCTTAACTAGCTTATTTTTAGTAGGAGACTTTTTCCCTTTAATTTGACTTCCTCTTGACTAGTCCTTCACCAAACTTAGTTACATTTTTATTTCTGTAACTTTCTGAACCTCCTTGTTGTAATTTACAGGTCTGCAACTTATCACTAGTGGAGACACCTTAGCCCAAAGCAGTCCCAAACAATGCTGGAATACTTTCCAACTTCCTATTTTCTCCTTGTTGGTCCTTAAGCTCCCTTCACACTGCTTTTAATTCATAATTGAATGAATTAATACTATGCAATTCTTCTCTGAAATGGAATCCAAATGGGGATGTTTATAGTTGTTTTCCCATGTATATAATCTGACATGACATGTAGGTGAGCCGACATGTCCTTTGTGAAGATATTATTATCCTTCTTGAAGTCGACTTGTATGAGGAGACTTTGCTTGGTCTTGGAGGGCTATTTATACTTATCTAATGAATCATACAAAAAATAACATGCCCAAGAAGGGTCCTTCATACATGAAATAGAATAAATTTGAATTTTATGACTAGATGACTTAATCTGGAAGGAACACAATGGGAGCCATCACTAAAATAAAATTCCTTGCTCATGAAACCCATGAAAAAAGTATTACAATAATTTTATTTTTCCTTATTTTAATCATTTACATAAATCACAATTACACATGTCATTATGAAGACCGAACCTTGTTACACATTTCAACACTCCCTCTTAACTAGGGAGGTATTCATAATGGTACTTGGTCATTCTCAATATGAAGAATTTCTCATAAGAAGAGTTAGATTGGTAACCCATTTGTTTAGCATCATATCAAACAACATTGTAAAATAGAAGGGCATCGAATAATAGACCTATCTCTCCAAGAGATTTGAGCTCAATGTTGGCGACTAATGATGTATAGACACTTTTAACACTAGAAAATTGTACATCAGAAGATGACATTAATTAATGTCAAGCCTAAGGATTTATAGGGCAGGAACACATTATGGAATCAAGAAGTATTTAAAATCTATAAGGTTTTGAGAAAATCAGATTTGAACTAGTGTTAAATGCTAAATTGCGTGCTTAATCCTTCAAGAAGAGCGCCTTCTGCGCACCTTTTTGCCCAATAACCGCGCATTCCTGGAAATGGAAAAATGTCACTTTCCGCGACCACACAAAGCAAAGGATAGTTACTCCTTATATGAAGTTGCCTAAGGACAGCCATCAGTGTCTCCTTAGACACTATGTGAGCACACAAAGGAATATTTGGAGCACACAATGGAATCATACCTCTCCCTTGGGTCACCATCCAACATGTACGAAGGGAGGGAAGGAGGATTTGAAATCCCCTATATAAAGCCACCAAGAGATGAAGAATGGGTGATCACATTGTTATGCTAGCCAAAATTTCCCAAGCAATACTAGTAGTGTGTGACCTGGAGCTGGAAATAGAGGGGACTTGATTGTTGGCCACCCAACAATCCTAGTCCATCACAGCGGAGAGAGAGGGAGACTGCATCAGAGGTAGAGCTTGGAAACCAACATCCTTGCATCGGGACCTAGAACAATTGTCTAGGGGCCCTTTGGCAAGTGGGTAAAATTTCTTCTCCATATCAAACATTTAATAAGAAGAGGCCTTGAGCCATCATTTGCATTATTATCGTTTTGACTCTCTTCAATAGCTTCGGTATATTTATGTTTTAGTTTTTAGATTACTTTGAGAATACATTCACATATTTTTTCCTCTAGATTATATGCTTTTGAGCTCCACCACTTTCTTCTTGTTACCAATAGTTTATCGGGGTAGACCACACCCCTTAAACTGGTGCGATTTCGTACACCCGTGCATCAAATCCACCACTATAGGATTGGCGACTCCACTAACGGTTTGCAAGTTTATGTGGTTGTGCCATCTCTTGCAGGAGACCTTTGTCTACGCTGGAGAGTGAAGCTAATAGTCCTTTGATCCATCTCACAGTCCCTAGATTCACTTGGACTGACAGACTGAAGAAGGAAGCTCCTAATATTTTTACTTGTAGGACTTTTGTGCGCAGTTTTTTCTCACAGACGCGCAGTGTGCGCGTTCAGGACTGACCTGCGTGCAGGAAAGCGCACTTGTCAGAGCCTTTTCTGTGCAAATTACAGAATGAGATTTTTCTTCCTATAGTTTGCATATTTCTGCTTGTAAGTGTGTTGGGAAGCCCCTGATGTATCTGCCAGCACTTGTGTTGATACTCCATAGCTTCTGAGAACTTACTTTTAGCTGCTTTCTGTAGGCTTAGAGTTAGTTTTCCTTTAAGTTGGTTTTTGCAAAAATATTCACACAGTTTAAGTAGGGGGAAAATTAACCATTGCATTCTGAACGATTTATGTTTTTAAAATTTTGGTATGCACACTTAGATTAACTAGTCCAAGTAAGTGGCCCAAGACCACACATGCATAAGCTAGTTTTATTTTCTAGTGTAGAAATTGCTTAGTTTAGTTCAATTTGTGCTTTAGGGATTGCGGGACTAGGATCGATTTGTTGATTAGAGAAAGTAATCTCTACTACCTTTGCACCATTCGATGATCCTAGGTAAGCATATGAACGCTCTATATTTACAATTCGCCATCTCCCTTTATTTAGTCACATAGATTAACTAGGAAAATTTGAAAGCGACCCTTTATCCTCAAATGTTTTCCATTTGAGCCAGGGACAACATCACATAGTTTAACTAGGGGAATTTTGTAAAGGATCACCGATATCCATATGTTCAAAATATGAGATTTTTCACCATATTCTCACACATACTCACCTACTAAGCAAAGGAAGACACCTAAAACTAACTTAACCAAACTCACTAAATTCTCCCCACAGGGGTCACAAAAGAATTTATAGTTTAAGTTAGGATCAAGGGGGTAGGCATCCAATAAGCTGCCTTGATCATAATTCATATTGAAACATAGAAGTTTTATATTTAGGGAGCTTCAAATCCACCTATCAACCCATGGAAAAGAAAACCCGAGAGCGGTAGAGACTCGATTCAAAGGGGGTTAGGCTTAGGCGCAGTGCGTTCGGTATCAGTTGGGGCTACCTGACCTGGATGATACTTGGTACTGTTAGCCGACTACCAAGAAGCCCAAGGCTCGAACGCTCATGTGGGACGGTGGTTCTCAGTGGCCAAAAACTAGGGCATCCTTTACCCTATAGGTGACGGTGCAGGCAAGCGCCAGGCCCTCTACCCTTACCTTGGTGGATTCTCTTCGGCTGACTGGGGGTGTCGCCAGCTCTTACGGGACATTGTTCCAGCATTCGCAAGGAATATTCTCAAGGCCCAGTTACTTTTGAGTGTGTAAGGACACATAGGTCTTCTAGGATTTTGAGTATCACATGAAAACAAAAAAAAACCATCTTTTTTTCTTGATTGATCACATAGATTAAGTTAAAGGGAAAATTCATTTCATTTTCGCTTTGTTTTATGTATGTGGCCATAAATTTTTCGTGATCATAGACTCTATCCTCTCAAAATTTTCCAAAACCTAACCTGGTCGACCCCCGAATGGTCCCAACAGAACCTCGTCGATCCAGGCGTCTTTTGGACCTCCCCCCATTATAGGGAGGGGTTCTAGGTCTTTCGCCATTCAGGCGTCAAAGACAAAACACTACCACCGTCATTGCAGGTTCATCCTTCATTGGAGCAACCATAGTTGGGAACCCTATTCGGGCTCTCCCAACACCACACCGCACACCACTCCTCCCTCGACCCCTGGTGGGCACAGGAGTGCGTCCCATTTGGGAAGCCAGCTGAACACACATCAGGGCACGTCATAGAATAACCCTCGTTCTAACCAGAAATTCGTGTTTTCACACGTGGTAATGGCATGAACCTCATAGTCACCTTTCTTTGCTTTGTTGAATTTTCTCGATTTAACCAAGCTAACGAATGACCCCATCGCACATGATCCGTCATGGCCTCCCATGTCCACGAAGCTCCCTTCGGATATACCAAAGTTCAAAGGAAAGCAAGCGGAAGACCCAGGTAATCATATAATGACCTTTCACCTGTGGTGCTCATCGAATAGTATCATCGATGACACTATTCGATTGAGGCTATTTCAACGCACTCTTACAGGAGTAGCCACGAAGTGGTACATGGAGCAACCTCCTACTTCACATGGAACCTTTAGCGCCCTCGCTACCGCATTCCTCACTTATTTTTAGTTACCCATTCACCATGATTCAGGAACGAAATTACTGACTCATTTTAGACAAACCCCCACCGTCCATATCTCTGACCATCTTTATGAATGGAGGCGGCATCGTAGTTTATGTAAAGATAAACTCGACGATCAGGTCCTCTTATATTTATTCTTGAAAACTCTGACGGCAAAGATTTCAAAGGATGTGGCGCAATAATACCCCACATCCGAAGAGGATGCAATCAGTAAATCCGAGAAGCTTGAACTGATTTATACACAGTCACGATACATTTACAATATCCTGCCTAATGCCCCGCGCCTGCAAAATTATCAAGAATTTCCAGGCGCGTCGAACTCTACAGATAGATTAATTGGGTCAATGACCCAAGGTTACCTAGGCAGCAGTAGTCAAAATCCAGGTTAGGCACATAGTTCTACCCAGAACATGTCTCAACCTGGATTTCAAAGTCATCATATGCCTCAAAAATATTTGACTAATGGGGTGCAAGCGTATCACCAAGGAAGAGCCTATCCTCCGGCTAAGGGGACAAAGTACGCAGAAAGAAACACTAATAGAAGAGTTCCCCCCCAACAACCAGGTGCAAATAAGGGACAATGTTATGCTCAGTCCCAAGCACACGACACACCTACGCAAACCAATGCACATGTGAACTTTGTGCAGCTGTCCCAAAATAAACCACACCAGTATAACCAGGAGAACTACCCTCCTAACATGGTTTAAAAAAAATAAAAAAACAAGCCAAAAGGGAACCCTGGACAGGGGGGTAGCAACCAACAATGCCCACTGTGATCCCAGGCTAGAGGCAACTCCAGCAGGAATCAAAATCAGGTGCCAAGCAATGCCCAACGGCAAGGAAAAAGGCCACCTCTAGGAATAAACCATTCTTGTTCAATATGTGGTGAGCATGGGAACTATGCTCACCACTGTCCCGATCTCCCTGAGCTAAAAAATATTTAGAGTAACCGAGGACAAGGAGAATCTTCCCAGCAACCCGCTGTTATGCAAGAGCCTTTTCCCCATCAAGGGACGGTCAGCACTCAGCAACAAAACCCAGACGATTCTGGGAAAAGCAGCCATGAAATCTACATGACTGGGTAAGAGATGTTTTTCCAAACACAGAATTTCAATTACGACACCCCACCAGACTCCACTAGAACCTTTGACCATTTCAAAGATGCCTACAAAACCATTGACAAAGATGGCAAAGGGACCTAATAGGAGAGCAAGTAACTACTCCAAATTGGCCCATAATTATAGCATCATGGACGATTTAGCTCAATCACCCAATTCTATGTCTGCCTTAGAAGTACTGCAGTCATGCCCAAAGCAACGAAAAGCCCTATTTTCCGTGTTAGGCACTATCGACCCTGCCGATACGTGCATGATGGCTTTTGACTTAGACAAAGCCACACCTAGGCTTCCTTTATGGTCACCTTCCAGATACCAGTATCGATCCAGAATATCACTATTCACCAATGTGTCATTGACAAAGGTGCATCGACATGCATCATGTCAAAAAATGTTTGGAAAAAGTTGGGTTCTCCTGAACTAAAACCCTCAGTCATTATGCTTCTAGCCTACAATGGTCTTCCCTCGAACCCCATTGGCCTCTACCAAAATGTCCTGGTCTGCTTAGCCGGCAAGACGGTCCACATAGACATTGAAGTCTTGGACGCTCACTTGGATTACAATATACTCCTCGGGTGGAGTTATATGTACACCATGTCTTCCATAGCCTCCTCTGTCTTCTGCATTATGATGTTCCCCCACAAGGATCACATCATTACTGTAGACCAGCTGACACACAGCGAGAAGCCTCCCCTAACCAACACGGATGTAATTCTACCCTATGTAGATACAACTGCAGATGGTCCTTCATGGTACCAAGAATATGGCCCTAGACAGTTCAAACCGTCGTCTGTCCTAGGGTCATTCCTAGGAGATCCTCCCATTATCCTTGAGGCATTGCCCGATGCCACAGGGGCCCCGGTGTGCATGATGTCCACATCAAGCACCGAGGTTAGTCAGGACACGGACTCAAGTAGTAACGACACTGAGTCATCGAACACAACAACCTCTCTAGCCTACGCTGCCTCCCAAACTCCTTTCCTCTACCCCCCAGCTGGCTTCGTCTCCCAGCAGGTTTTGGCAACACTGGTGTTACATAGTAATTTGTTACCATCCCTGCAATCCCCATCTTGCCCATTGGAGGGTCGTTTCTGTGACCAATAATCAGTGTCATGCCTTGTAAATACCATCATTGCATCCCTTTCCATGAGGACAACATTCCTTCTGTTGATCATTTCTTGAGCAGACCCCTAAAAACACCTTTTTTTGCCTTGGTGCTGGTAGCCCGTTATGTCCTCGCGCCAATGAGGAAAATTAACACTGAACCCGCACCAATTGGCGCTCTGTCCCAGTTGAGCACCCGTGCCAATCTGCTTATGGAATTTAAAAAAAAAAAGAGGCAAAGTTTTGATTACAACAACTTCGTGGATGAGTCATGAGGAGTGGTTTCGAATGAATAACCACAACCTTCCTCCTTTGGCCTCTTGTTTCCACCTTATGGGGAACCTCCCAAGGGATAAGGCCTCCCTTCCACTATTGTAGGTATCCCAACCTCCTCCTCTCCTCTATAAATATAGCCTTCATCTATTGATGAAGGGGCTGAATGGTTGAGTCTCCAAGAGCCTTCATAGCCTAAAGAATGTTGCAAGAGCCTTGATAGTCCTCATAGAGCCAAATCAGTAGCAAGGAGATTGAAGATCGAAGAGAGAGGCTTGTCCCATTCCCGACGAGCTTTACCGAGACGTATTCCACTGTCGACCCGCCAAAGGAAGATTCAGCGTCAGAGCCAGGCTATATCTTTCTTTGTATTAATTAATGATAAGCGACTTTGGTTATGGTTCCACTCATATTGTTCATTGTGATCATGAGTTGTGTCTTCTCTGACTGATACATAATTGCATATATTGGGTTTATGCTTGTGTGTTCGTTGTATTTATTGTGTGTGCAGGTGTTCGATTGTGACAAGTGGGAGAATTGTGATCTACTGGAGCAAGGAAATGGGAGTGCTATCTTCTCTACGAACAACAACGTTGGACTTAAGGTAGGCCTTATTCACAATTTGGTCTATTGCAATTAGGAACTTGCACCTTAGCGTGATACGATTATTGCTAGACCCGATCTGGGCTAGTAGGGATCGCCTCTGTCCGCAGAGGGGATTTACCTCTACAAAAACTGGTGTTACCCAACATATCATTGCCATCCCAAATTTGGTACCTCATTCCCCCTTCCAGAATAGGAGCCACCAACATTACTACCATAGGGTTAAATCCCCTCAGTCCTAAGGAGCCCCAACCTACCCAAGAAATGGTCGAGACCGAACCTGCAAAGGAATTTCCAATTGTGAAACCGGTTATCATGACCAAGAAAATCGCAAACAGAGGAAATAATATGGTGACCCCCGCCATTCAAAGGGAATCACCAGTCTGTGCCATATGCGATGTTATAGGCCACCCTACCTACATATGTCTAGAGTTGGACGAGTTAAAACCACTCCTCGGTTCCGAAGTAGACATCTTGACACCACGTTCCCGTAAAAAGGAACCTACCACAAAAGGTAAAGGCAAACCACTGCGTACCAATCATGCATGTGCTCTCTGTGGCACCTATGGGAACTATACCCACCATTTTCTAGAGATACTGCGATATAGGGATGCCTTACATGCGGTCGAGTGATCTTATCAAGAGGATCCCTCCATCCAGTCTATCAATGATGAACCTCATACCATCTTGTACCGACAGGAGGAACGAAGGTCACCAGAAAGACATCCATTTGTCCCTCCTCCCCCCAAGCCACCATACACCAACCAGGGATAGGGGAACCTGGTTGCCTCATCCTCTTGAGTTATCACACACATCGATTACTGCAAATAGTTTTATCAAGTCTTTGACCCAAGGTCACCTAGGTAGCAGTAATCTATATTCAGGAAGTGACCATGCACGTCGATTCTACAGATGGCTTGATCGGGTATTTGAACCAAGATCTCCTAGGCAGCAGTAACACCCATAATACTCAGAGAGCTACCAGCTAGGTAGATTCTGTAGATGACTTGATCAGGTCTTTGACCCAAGATCTCCTAGGTAGCAGTAACACCCATGGTACTTAGGGAGTTACCAGGTAGGTAGATTATTTAGACGGATTGATCATGTCTTTGACCCAAGATCACCTAGGCAGCAGTAGTACCATGTGCATCAATTCTGCAGACAGTTTGATCGGGTATTTTTCCCAATATCACCTGGGCAGCAGTAGCACCATTCACGTCGATTCTGCAGACGGTTCGATAGGGTCTTTGGCCCAAAGAAACCTAGGCAATAGTAATCAATACCCTGGATACTCATACGATTTTGCTTAGAATGTATCACAACCTAGCTATCATGAAAGTCACCCTGGCACTCATATAGCAACGAGGGAGAAGGGAACCGATATCCCTCATTCCCCGCATAGAATGGACCAATGGCACAATGTAATGCGCCAGTCAATCTAGTGCAACCCGTCCTAGGCTCATCACCAACCATACAACCAGGAGAATTATGACAATCCTCCAAATGTTGTAAAAAGAAGGCAAGGAACAAACAAGAGGGAGATCCTAGACAGGGGGCAGTAATCGAAAACACCCCCCTTGATCTCAGTATGGGGGCAATCCCAACTAAAATCAAAACTGGGAGCCAAGTAACAACTCCCAAGCAAATAGAGGCGATGCCACACATTCGCAATCCTGAAAAAATTAAATTTTCGGCACCGACATGTATGACCTCTCTCATCTTCTTTTTTAAAGCTCATGACTTTCAATAATATTTTGATAAAGAAGATGCTTTCACTTGAGGTAGTTGTTTTTGCAGGAGAAACCTGCAAACCATTTACAACACCATATACTAAAGGTTCCAGAGCAGGTATCATTCTACCCCCAGCATTATAGAGTCCCAAAAAACTTTGCATATCCTGACATCATTTCTCCATCAGAAATAAACCATAGGATCCTCATATCCGTCTGTGTTTATTTTCACCTCTTCCTGCACATGATAAACATCTGTGTTGGTCGGTAGAGCCTCCCATCCATGGCGCTCAGCACCCAAAGTAGACCATATATCACAGAAAAGTGGTGCCATGGCCATAAATCTTCAGTCCGACAAGCACCTCGTGCCCAACCATTCATCATGCATAAGGTCAAGTTTACCCTTAAAACTGAAACCCCTTTCCCGAACGACTAGGTTGTACAAACAGATCGAAAGCACACCCCTGTGCATCACATTTGGCCCACCATACCTCCACCAGCATAAGCCCATCTGCGACACTTTTTTCCATCTACTTCACCAACCCCACACATGATACCAACCAATGGGACCCCCACCCGAAGCAAAACACCATCCTCACACCTTCAACAAGCCAACCCTTTCATGTTTTGGGGTACTCGTCTCTGTGTTTTGTACAAACCAAACCTCATTATTTTATTCTTTTGATAAGTTTACAAAGACCGCAAATGGTGCACTTCGCCCCTTCACCCTCATATTTCATCTTTTCCCCCATGGCAGCAACCCCTCATTCCCCTTGGTTGGAGTATTTTACCCCCATGCACACACCATCACGAAATTCATAGCCAGTTCACACCCGCCCTAGAAGTCCTACCGACTCCAGGGATTTTCCCTTCAGAAATAACTATGACTGCTACCAAGCTGCTAAAGTATACTCCAACCTCGAGCCACTGAATCCCCATCCTCCGTTTTCAGTCACCTCTCACCAACATGCCTATGTTAAACCCATCACATCCAGGTCCCCGACCCCTCAGGATGGCGACCCATGGTTCGGTTAAGGCTTCCTTTTTGTCGACTTCGACACCTCTTTTCCAAAAAGGAAGCGGTACCTTGGATTACCTCTCCCCATGCAAAGAGGTATCCTCAGATGGCACTATGGGAGACATCATTGTCCACATATGTCATTGATCCTCCTGAAATTTGACTACAGCAAAAGCCTTCATGTCACAATGGTATCGTACCTTACAACCATTGCACTTTCATCAGATCCATCGAAGACCCATGCCTCCATAAGCGTCTCTATAAAAAATGCTTACATGGGAAAGTCCCAACAATACATATGCGTACATTGTCAGGTATATGCCATACCAAGTTTACGCATATGGGTACCACATTCCACCTATCGTCAAAGAAAAAATTCCCCTGAGGGCGTCAGCTGTCGTCGTCAACAACTGCTAGCATCACTACCACATTAGTGATGCAGACAACACATGTGTATATCAATTTTGTTTAACTAGCCATAGCATCATGAAACATGGGACATGCCCGCCTCGTTGAAATTTTGTATATATGTTGTATATTTTGTTTGCTTGCAGGGGTCCCTTAGGCCATGGTTATCTCGGAAATGGTGCAAGGTGTTGTCAATTCCAACATTCACGTAGACCTCTCTCTCTCTCTACGCACGATACATAAAAGAAACTATAATGTATTTCAACTATACAGTCCTTCCTAGACCTCACACATTAGGGGGAAAATGTTAACATTGGAAAATCATACAGCAGAAGATGACATTAATTAATGTCAAGCCTAAGGATTTACAGGGCAGGAACACATTATGGAATCAAGAAGTATTTAAAATCTCTAAGGTTTTGAGAAAATCATATTTGAACTAGTCTTAAATGCTAAATTATGCTCTTAATCCTTTGAGAAGAGCGCCTTCTGCGTGCCTTTTTTCCCGATAAGTGCACATTCCTGCAAATGGAAAAATGTCACTTTCTAGGACCACACAAAGAAAAGGACAATTACTCCTTATATGAAGCCGCTTAAGGATAGCCACCAGTGCCTCCTTAGACATTATGTGAGCACACAAAGGAATATTTGGAGCACACAATGGAATAATACCTCTCCCTTTGGTCACCATCCATCATGTACCAAGGGAGGGAAGGAGGATTTGAAATCTCCTATATAAAGCCACCAAGAGATGAAGAATGGGTGATCACATTGTTAAGCTAGCTAGAATTTCCCAAGCAATACTAGTAGTGTGTGACCCGGAGCTGGAGATAGAGGGGACTCAATTGCTGGCCACCCAACAATCCTAGTCCATCACAGTGGAGAGAGAGGGAGACTACATCAGAGGTAGAGCTTGGAAGCCAACATCCTTGCATCGGGACCTAGAACCATTGTCTAGGGGCCCTTTGGCAAGTGGGTAAAATTTCTTCTGCATATCAAACGTTTAATAAGAAGAGGCCTTGAGCCATCGTTTGCATTATTATCATTTTGAATCTCTTCAATAGCTTCTGTATATTTGTGTTTTAGTTTTTAGTTTACTTTGAGCATACATTCACATATTTTTTCCTCTAGATTATATGATTTTTAGCCCCACCACTTTCTGCCTGTTACCAATAGTTTATAGGGGTAGACCACACCCCTTAAACTAGTACGATTTCGTACACCCGTTAGTCAAATCCACCACTACAGACACCCCCATCATTGTCTCTCTCGAAACATACCCCACTCGGGTTCTCAGGGTGTGTTCCACCAGGACTATTATTGTCTTGGATTCCTAGTCCTCAAATAATATCGGTCCTCTAGGAATACCAAATGTTTGCCCAATCCTCCATTTTGTATTCCCAAGTGAAGAAAATAATTATGTGTATATCTCTCCCTCTTAATTATGGAGGACACATCTATTCCAATAAATTAATGTAGTCATTCCTATGGAAGGAATGTACCAAATCTCCCTCTTGGCTTAGGAATTTCCAAGTTTCTTATAAGTATGAAACTTGTTTCCAGGCTCCCTCTTAATTAGGGACCACAACAACTCCCCAAGTGGAGATGATGGGACAAACAACTGATTGAAGAACTCCTCCTCATGATTTCATGAAATTCATTTCATCATTTAAGAGTCTTCATATTTTGAGACTTCTTCTTAGAGCATAGACCATCCATCAGTTTCATCCATGAGGCAGTCATTTCATCATTGGAAAATGATCCATTAGTCCATATATGGCCTTCCTTCATGCCATGATTCTTTCTTCATGCTATGTTTACTTAAGGACCTTTCATCCTAATACATGTGCATCGGTGGTGGAAGACATCCATAGATCTTCCCTTAGCAACCCAAACCCATCCACATATTTGTTCAAAAATAAAGAAATGAACATTAAAATCAACATTACCATTGTGATGGTCTTTCAACATGACATCTTCTAGTTTGCATCAACATCCTGCAAACATATTGACACATCTCCCAAATATATATATATATATATATATAGTTAAAGGTATATTTCCTTTTTAGACTCCATCAGAGTCTTCATATCTTCCATGGAGATATCCTAGTCAAATATTTTTGGTATTTTGGATGCTTATTGTCTTTACCATGGTTCCATATTCCACAATATCTTCCTTCCTTTATTCACACATTTCATTCCAAGGAATTTCCAATAATAATTCCTCAAATATATTCAACCACCTTATATTACATATGAGGACATATTATGTTGACTTTAGTGAATGTGTGACCCATGAATTTCTACATTCCTTTGGTGGAGGTGATCCTTCCTTTGATTAAGCTCTAAAGATAGATCATTGATCCATATTACTTGCAACCACAAGACATGAGTCTTCAATATATACTGTAAGTATACATACCTCATTTTCCTTTGGGTCATCCATAATTCCGGTAGTATCTTCCTTGATTGAAAGAGCTTTAATCTGTTGATCTGATTTACCTTTTATGTCATCATACCATCATCCATGAATTCAAAAAGTTTGGAATTCTTGATGAAATACTTGCTTCTCCTCATGATCGATGAACCTTTCAATGTAGATTCCATCTGAGAATTTTGAGGATCTAAAGTATCCGCATCAACAAATGTTTCCTTTTGATATATGTATGATGAATATTTTACTAGATGACCCTTCCACTTATGTTTTCAATGAGATTCCAAAGAGATATATGATTTAATTCCATATATTCTAACCATATTTCATGCTTCTCTATGATGTCCCAAGCTCTTTCTTTCAATGCTTCCATGATGCCTTGATGCATCCCAATATTTTACTTGGTGAATTATGATAGCCATATCTTACAACAAAAGACTTAGGAACTTGAAAAGAACTTATGTGAGGAAGACTATCTCAATAGTGGAGATCTATTACTTCCTCCTTATTTGGCTTCTTCCTTTTAGCTTCCTCCACTTCCTCGGTGATGTGGGCTTATTCTCTTCCTCTTTTGTTATTGTACTTATTGATCTTAGGAAAATATCTTCTATAGTGCCCATATTATTGACACCCATAGAATTGTATTTTAGACACGTTCTTCTTCTTTTTCCGAGGACCAAACTTTCCAAATTTTCCCTTTCTTTTTTTCATAGCAACATATGCTTGATTTTCTCACCTGCTCCCACATCAAATTTGGCCTTTAGTCTAGATTATTCAATATTGCACAGTGACCATAGATCTTGGAATGGAGTAGCTTATTTATTCCCATAAATACTTGAAGTAAAGTTACCCCACTCCTCTGGTAGTGCATTTAATACAACTATAGTCATTTCTCTATTAGACATGACTTCTCCCAGATCTCAAATATCATCATAAAGTATGAGGCTATACAATATTCCCTTGACATCTTCAAGTTGTAGAGTTCTTGCCTTAATGAGTTGAATTATCCAATATTTCTTACAGAATACAAGTCTACCAGTTTGTCATGGATTTCTTTTGAAGTTTTGAGTTTAGATACACATGGGATGAGGGGATCCTTGATGGATTCTAGGAGAATCCTTTGAGACCTTACTTCCCCTTTCATACAATTGGAAATATCTTGAGAGTATTCTTTTATTGGTTTAGTGATTGATTCTTTGACATCTTCCATAACCTCATTTTCAATGAGATTCATATATGTACTTTTCTTCCATGCAAGATAGTTTGAAGCCCCAACTAATTTGTTGCTTTCCTTTCAAAAAGACATTTTGACAGATTCATATGTGGATGTAAATATACTTAGTTTATAATATGCTCCTTCTTTTTTCTGCTTCCTTGTTGTTGATGATAATATAGAGGATAGAAAACTTCTCCTTGATGAAGGTAGTTTTCTTCAAGAATGATCCTTGATCCCACAGAGAGTGATATGACACCGCCTTTTGATGTAGCTTCCTTTGGATGAATAGTATTAAAAACACTTTAAATTGAGTATATGTAGGGTCTTGGTCTTCTCCCTCTTGATGATGATCCCAATAATTATTTGTAGACATCTTTGATCTAGGGTTATGATGCTTCTTTTGAATTCAAGTTGATCTTCGCTTTGATGCCTTCCTTGAAATTTGATCCTTGAGTGTTCCTTAATAAGATGAAATTCCTTGAATTAGTCACCTTAGGTAAATTTGGGCATCATCCCCCACGAGTTGGTCAAACTGGACATTATCCCAGGACCAATGAAATAGGGACTATCATCCCCTTATATTTCAGTTGCTATATGCCCTAAGTGAAGAGATTTCATTCATGGCTTCTATTGTGAGATTTCCAAGGTTTGAAGTATATGTCATATGACCTACTGAATCACCAATGCTCATCTTCAAGGGACTAACTGCATTGTAGTGCCAATTCCTCTATAAAAGGGTGCACTGTAGTGCACTTCCTGACACTCAAGGGTGCGTTGGTCATTTGGGAGTGGAATTATCATTGTTCCGGGAATCTCCACATGGGTAGTGCCTTCTAGAAGAGTCCATATGTGTCAAAATTCAAATCCAAGTTTCCATCTAACACCTTTGAACTTGGAAACATTTCTTTCCTATTATTAGAAAGTCATTCATTGAGAAACTATCATAAGTTTCCCTATAAATTGAGCACTCATCCTAGTGCTAGGGAGGAAGAATTTTGTGCAAAGTTATGTTGTTGGGTTCTCATTTGATAAGAGAGTGAAAGTGCTGATATGATGCTAGGATAATGTTGGATGTGATGAGTCTGGAATGAAGCTGGAGCAGGTTGACAACAAATCAATCCATTGGTTGTAATCTTCCCCTTCTACTCTTTAATAAATATTGTTGTTAATTTTCCCATACACATGTCTCTATTTCTTGTGAAATGCATTATTGAAGGATATATGTATTTCAGATCTAATCAGTTTGATTTGAGTAAGATAAGTAGATATATGTATATTGTATGTTGTTTGCTGTTCTTTTTTTGTGTTTTCAGGAATTGTTCTAGTGACTTGGGTTGGATTGAGAGCGACAAAAACATCGACAGCAGCAGAAGGAGAAGTGAAAGAATCACAAGTAGGATCTTTTCTCATTTTGTATATCTGCCTATTTTAGAGAAAATAATAGTTATTATTTCCTCTGTTGTTCTAAGTGATAAACACCACACAGGGAATTTGGTTTATATGTAGATCAAAATTCCATATAAAAAATTGGCGACTTGGCTGGGGAGTATCCTATCATTCCCGATGTTTTTTCCTCTATTTATATTCATCAGTAGCATCTACTTTATGTTATCAATCATTTGAATGAACAAATTGCATTAGAAGTTAATAAAACTGTTTGGTCAATTTAGTGTGTCCTAAATTGCTACATTAATTTGTCAATCCGGGATTCGTAAGCTGACGAAGTGTGGCGCACTATTTGTGCAAGATAACCTATCTCTTACTTTTTGTAGTTTTTGGTTTTTTTCTTTTTATCTTAATTGGTTTCCTAATGTGAGATGGAAATTCTAAAAGACAAGTATGGTTATGATTGTTCAAGGCAATGATGTCCTTTATAATGATTTACCAAACTTCAAACTTCAAAAGGATTTTGAAACATACAATGAGAAAATTAGTTCCTAAAAGGAAATGAAAAATGTGCTACTATTCTAGTTAAAAAAACAGTGAACTATTGATCATGAAAACCATTACCCTTACTGCTGTCTAAACACAAAAGAAATTGTTACTCAAAGAAAAGATTGCAAGTAAAGTAAAACTAAAATCAAATTACATCAACTCATATTCTGACCCCTCACCATTAGTCTCGCTATGGCTTTCGGAGGTAATCATAAACAACTTGAGCAATCTGATATCTAATTTGTAGAAAAATAAACTAATATCAAATTACACACTCATACTTCAATCCCTCACCATTAGTCTTGCTATGGCTTTCGGAGGTAACTGATAATGACATGAGAAATTTAATATCTATCTTGCAGAAAAGTAAACTAATATCAAACTACACACTCATACTTCAATCCCTCACCATTAGTCTCGCTATGGCTTTCGGAGGTAAATGAAAATGACATGAGCAATTTAATATCTATTTTGCAGAAAAGTAAACTAATATCAAACTACACACTCATACTCCAATCCCTCACCATTAGTCTTGCTATGGCTTTCAGAGGTAACTGAAAATGACATGAGTAATTTAATATCTAATCTAACTACTCAAAGCAAATGTGAAAGACTGAAATAAACAAAACAGTGTTGGAATTAAACAAAAACTAAGAAAAGTAAATTAGCAAAAGGAAAATATTGATTCCATGTCATTAGTCATTATAAAAAGATGTGAAAATGCCCGGGATGTCTATTGTAATCTGGAACAGAAACACTGATCAGTTAACAACAATGTAAAGCATGAAAGACTATGAACATAAGTGAAATGTAAAGCATGAAAGATTATGGACAAAGATGAAACGTAAATGCCATGAAAGATGTAATATATACACATAAATGACTATAGCACAATGAATTTAAAGAAATGAAACATGAAACTATACAGTAATACACGAAACCTTAGCGTGTGCAGGGGCCTTCTGCACAAACCTCGGGCAACAGCTTTCAAATACGAATTACGCTTTTGAACAAAGTCTTCTCATATATTAAAATGCGGTCATAACAGAGAAATAATGTCACAGCACAATGGCGACGCAATTACATTACAGAGCTAACTATTATGCATATGAGAACACATTATTTATAATAGAGGGTGATATAACTAATTCCCTAAAGTCTTCACTGGTAGAAGACACGTGAACCACCACGTCCAGAGATCTAGCATTATGGCCGCCGTGAGGATTAAATCTATGGAGAGTGGATGTTGGATTCGGCTTATGGAGCCATTTACAGGTGTTGATGTGTCTCCCGTGCTTTAGAAACGGCCACGCAAATCTTCACGTGATGAGAAACAGAGTTCTGTCACCGTGGGACTCTACGGTTGACCACCACTTGGCCACCTTTGACCACAGCCTTCCTAGGTGAATTCGACTGAGCCAATAGGACACGATCCATGTCCATGTCATTTCTAACTTGCCCATGTGGCTCCATTTGCTTGAAGACACCTGCAATATAGACTTTAACAAAATGGTTGCGGAAAGTTGCAACAGCTGCGGAAAGTGACAAGATTCCGCAGCTAAATGAGAAAAAATCTAAATCAAACAGCAAACACAAAACATAGTTAAAAACCATTTTAAAAGCTCTTTTACAATTAATATGCAATGATATTGGTGACTGAGAAGGTCCAGGTGAATGAAAAAGGTTTGGAAAGGTGTATAAGAAAGATGCAGATTTGAGACTCAACATACCCCCACTGTGAAGGTGTCGCATGTCCTCATGCAACCAAAATTTGGATAATCCTTCTTCAATTCATATGCCTTGACACTTCAGCCAGTACATCCAGTCCTCTCCTCCTCTTCCTTGGTGTTGCTAACATCCTGGGCTTCTTCATCAAGCATCTGAATTTGATATTAACCAATGCTCTACTTAACTTCTGGCATTTTTTCTTCAATATCATGTTCTTTTTCTGCCACAGTCCCAGATGTAGCATGGTATTGTCATGAATGATCTTGTACAATTTTCTTTGTTCCTTTAATGCCTCATTTTCATTTTTAATGTGTCTATTTAAAACCTCTAACTCAAAGACTTCTTGTTTCAATGATTGAACTAGATCTTCTTTTGCTGTGTGAGGCTGAGTGGATGAAGTGCTGGGACCCGTGGCTGCTCTTTCTAAAGATTCTATATAATCATATACTTCTTGCTGCTTTGGGTCTATCTCAGGTGTCATTTTTATTGGGCTGTCCCCAAAATGCCGTGGAGGAGAATTGACTTCAAAATCTGGCTGAAAAGGACTCATGTCAACATTTGACTGAGAATACGATGGACTATGTTCAACGTCTGGCTGAGAATGAGATGGACTATGTTCAATGTCTGACTAAGAATGAGATGGACTATGGCCAGCTGGGGATTTTTTAAGTGTTTCTTCTCCCAAATCAATAAAATGGGGTCCTTTCATTTGTGTTTTCCTCAACTTCCCTTTAAGCCTGGAACTTCTTCTTACACGCTGTGGACCACTATCTTTTCCTTTTTGTTTTTCTTTTCCCCTCTTTTTGGCCATAGATGACTGTTCCTAAAGGTGAACTAGTCTCTCAGATAACACTTGATGATCTTCTTCTGAGGAAGGGGTTTGATGCATAGCCTCAATACTTTTTCTCTCTTTTGATGTTATTGGCTTTTTACCCTTGGTTTCTTCCTTCTTCCTTTTTGACAGTCTCTCTTCTCCACTAGTTCTTTCAATTGTAGTAGTAGGAGTGCTTTGAGTTTCATCATTTGTTCTCTTTCTCCTACTCCTTCTTGATGTACTACCTTCAGGAATTTCTTGGGGTTCTTCAAAGAAATTTCTAATCAAAAATTGTTCCCATGTGTCCTTGTTCTCTTTTAACTGTTTTTCAATCAGAATTTTCACAAGACCATGGTGATACAAATGTGGTTCCACGTCCCCTAGATGCTTCTGGACGGTCATAGACATCTTCTTCAAACTATTTAATAAAAATTATGGTAGATTGAGGGTTTGGTTGTCTAGAAAATTCATCAGCAATCATGTATGATACATATACATGGATCCAAAATGGCCCTCACAGGTGATAAATTTTTGAATGACCAACAGTAAAGTGGCCCACTCTTCTTTCAAAGCATGAACAGGAATTCCCTTTTTAGAAATAGTTACATCCATACCTGGGTTACGTAGAATCATTCTCCAGGCTTCATCACTAATGCTTTTGTTCTTGAACAAGCATTCACCTTCTTGAGGGAGTTCTGTAGCAGATGCTATAGATGCCTCATTCACCGTAAACTTGAGGTCCCCAATCTGTACTTCCAGACCATTGAAAGACCTTGCAAAAGCTTTTGTCACCTCTTTATGGTAGCCTCTAAACTTTTGAATGAACTGAAGCCACTTTGCCTTTTTCAATAAATCTCTGACTTGCGGGTATCCTTCCATGAATTTAGGTCCTTCTGGTTCTATTCTCAACAACTGACCCATCCTTCTTTCTGCTCTTTAAAACTTGTCTGCGTGAGGAGGGTTCAACGGAGGTAAGATGGCTGAATGAGTGGAAATGAGCACGATTTATGGAGGAGACCAGTGACTGTAGACGGATATCAAAAAATGGGTATACGGAATGTAGCGTAACAGAGAACAAAATGGGGGTGAAGCGGAACAGAGAAGGGTTACGTGAGCACGGTGGAAATGCGGCTGTGAGATCAATAGAACAATAGGAGGAGTATAACGCATTCGGTAGTATTTAATATTCGGTGGCTGCAGAGTAAATGTAAGCACGTTTATAAAACGGCTACGAATTTTATGCGGCTGAAAGAAGCCGTAGTCAAATCAACCACGTTTCATCATCACAGGTGGAGCATCGGAGTATGAGTGAAGATCGGAGGCTTGATTATGGGACCGTTTGAAAATGAATGCAAGGATTATGGGCGGATCATATAGAGATCATGGAATGGTTACGAAGTTTGTCAACACAATCATTGCATATAATGGAGCTATGGTTTATAACTATGTAAAAATGTGCTTAAATGCCATTTGAAATAAATTTTTACTCATACCTTGGAATTCTTGCCATTTTTCATTGGTCTTCAATTAGTTGCTCCTCATTGATATCTTGAATGCCCCATGTCTTCATAATATGTCTTCATACCTGCATTTGATTTCATGGTTGTTGAACTAACATTTGGCTGTACGCATTTTTTTTGAAAAACGGAGTGGTAGCTGCAGAATCTACTTCCGGCTGCAGAAACTGGTGTCAGCTGCGGAAACAAGTGTCAGCTGCGGAAACTGACACAGCTATTATTTGGGTGAATGGAAATAGATGGATGATAACTGACTGAATGAAAATGGTCATGAAAGAAAATTTTATTGGTGAAATAAAATGAAATAGATGAGATGAAGTGAAATGGAATGAAGTGGAGTGAAATGAAGTGGAATGAAATGGAGTGGCTGGTCACAAAACTTGTAAAATCAAAAAGAGAGATTTTTTTTGGAAAATATAGGGTGTCAGGTGTCCCTAATTTTCACCCTACATTTTCTGTATAAGACTGCCAATCAATGATTGGTTTTCAGGCTTATACAATTTTTTTATTTTATTTTTTATAACTGAAAAGAACAAGGCTAGGCTGGTGGAGAAGAAGAATTCTTCTGTACCAGCCTGATTGCAGAATTTTCTTGAAACATTTAAACAAATTCCTCATTTGAGAGTGGCTTATGATAGACTTTTAATCTGTGGCCATTCACAATAAGAGGAGTTTGAAATTCATCAATGGTCTTGATTCTTACCGCTCCATTGCTAAAGATCTTGTCAATCTCATATGGCCCAAGCCAATGAGTCTGAAATTTCCCTTTAAAATATTTAAACTTGGAATCAAATAACAATGTCCAATCTCCTTCTTGAAACTTCTTCTCTTTGATGTATTTGTCATGCCATTTAGCTCTTTGATATTGAACTAGATCAGTTCTTAGAATTGCCTCTTGTCTGATCTCATCTAGCTCATTCAACTGCTCCATTCTATGCTTTTGAGATTCTGATAAATCCATCCCCAACTGAACTGCTATCTTGAAGGTCTTGACTTGGAACTCAATGGGGAGTAGGACTTCTTTCCCATAAACAAGTTCATAGGGAGAATGTCCTGTTGTATTTCGCCATGTAGTTCTGTAGGCCCACAAGGCTTCAGAAAGCCTTTCTGCCCAATATCTTCTATGTAGATGAACAGTTTTGGTGATGATACTTTCGAGAACTTTGTTTGTAGACTCCACTTGACCATTTTCTTGCGGATGGTAAGGAGTAGATCTTCTATGCTTGATTTTGTATTCTTCCATCAGCTTCTCCACCAAGTTGGATGTGAATTGGCTTCCCTGATCTGTCACAATTTCTCTTGGAACACCAAAGCAAGTAAAAATATCCTCATAAAGAAAATTAACAATTGAATTTTCAGTAGCAGACACTAATGCTTTGGCTTCCACCCATTTAGTAACATAATCAATACAAACCAATATATACTTCTTTTGCTTAGATGGTGGATTAATAGGTCCAATGAAATCTAAAGCCCATTTTTCAAAGGGTTCGATGAGTACCTGTGGTTGCAATGGTATTTCATTTGAAAGGGTAGGTTTCCCTACTCTTTGGCAGCTGTCACACCTTTTGACATATTGTTTTGCATCTTTGAAGAGGGAAGGCCAATAATATCCTAAAGAGAGGATTTTATAGGCTGTCCTTTTGTCTGCAAAGTGTCCGCCGTATGGTTCATCATGACATGCCTTAAGGATATCAGGCATTTCATTGCGGAAACAGGTGTCAGCTGCGGAAACTGACAGAGCTATTATTTGGGTGAATGGAAATAGATGGATGATAACTGACTGAATGAAAATGGTCATGAAAGAAAATTTTATTGGTGAAATGAAATGAAACAGATGAAATGAAGTGAAATGGAATGAAGTGGAGTGAAATGAAGTGGAATGGAATGAAGGTCACAAAACTTGTGAAATGAAAGAGAGAGATTTTTTTTGGAAAATATAGGGTGTCAGGTGTTTCTGATTTTCACCCTACATTTTCTGTATAAGACTGCCAATCAATGATTGGTTTTCAGGCTTATACAATTTTTTTTTTTTTTTTTAAATGAAAAGAACAAAGGCTAGGCTGGTGGAGAAGAAGAATTCTTCTGTACCAGCCTAATTGCAGAATTTTCTTGAAACATTTTGACAAATTCCTCTTTTGAGAGTGGCTTATGATAGACTTTTAATCTGTGGCCATTCACAATAAGAGGAGTTTGAAATTCATCAATGGTCTTGATTCTTACTGCTCCATTGCTAAAGATCTTGTCAATCTCATATGGCCCAAGCCAATGAGTTTGAAATTTTCCTTTAAAATCTTTAAACTTGGAATCAAATAACAATGCCCAATCTCCTTCTTGAAACTTCTTCTCTTTGATGTACTTGTCATGCCATTTAGCTCTTTGATATTGAACTAGACCAGTTCTTAAAATTGCTTCTTGTCTGATCTCATCTAGCTCATTCAACTGCTCCATTCTATGCTTTTGGGCTTCTGATAAGTCCATCCCCAACTGAACTGCTATCTTGAAGGTCTTGACTTGGAACTCAATGGGGAGCAAGACTTCTTTCCCATAAACAAGTTCATAGGGAGAATTTCCTGTTGTATTCCTCCATGTAGTTCTATAGGCCCACAAGGCTTCTGGAAGCCTTTCTGCCCAATCTCTTCTATGTAGATGAACAGTTTTGGTGATGATACTTTCAAGAACTTTGCTTGTGGACTCCACTTGACCATTTGCTTGTGGATGGTAAGGAGTAGATCTTCTGTGCTTGATTTTGTATTCTTCCATCAACTTCTCCACCAAATTTGATGTGAATTGGCTCCCCTGATCTGTTACAATTTCTCTTGGAACACCAAAGCGAGCAAAAATATCCTCATAAAGAAAATGAACAACTGAATTTTCAGTAGCAGATACTAATGCTTTAGCTTCTACCCATTTAGTAACATAATCAGTGCAAACCAATATATACTTCTTTTGCTTAGATGGTGGATTAATAGGTCCAATGAAATCTAAAGCTCATTTTTCAAAGGGTTCAATGAGTACCTGTGTTTGCAATGGCATTTCATTTGAAAGGGTAGGTTTCCCTACTCTTTGGCAGCTATCACACCTTTTGACATATTCTTTTGCATCTTTGAAGAGAGAAGGCCAATAATATCCCAAGGAAAGGATTTTATAGGCCGTCCTTTTGTCCGCAAAGTGTCCGCCGCATGGTTCATCATGACATGCCTTAAGAATATCAGGCATTTCATCTTCCCTAACACATCTTCTGATCACAAGATCTGGCCCTGTTTTAAACAATTCGTTAGAAATCCATGAATATTTTGAACTCTCCTGAATAATTTTTCATTTTTCACTTGGAAATAAATGTGAAGGCAGTTTCCCTGTAACCAAATAGTTAGCAATATCTGCATACCAAGGAGTCTTAATAGTTACTGCAAACAAGTATTCATCAGAAAACTTATCCTCTACAGGAGAATCTTCTTTAGTATTCTGAATCCTAGACAAGAAATCAGCTACTGTATTTTGTTTTCCTGGTCTATCCAACACAGTAATATTGAATTCCTGCAAAATTAGGAGCCATCTTGTCGCTCTTCCATTAGTAACATGTTTGTTCATTAGATATCTAATCGCAGAATGATCAGTATGAATAAAAGTTTCATAGCCTGTTATATAATGTCTAAACTTATTGATTGCATGAACAACAGCTAAAAACTCTTTTTCAGTTACAGTATAGTTCAACTCAGTGGGAGTCAAATTTTTACTGGTATAGTAAATGGCATAAGGGACTAAATCCTTTTGACCCAACATAGCTCCTAGAGCTGTATCTGAAGCATCTGTAGAAATATGGAAAGGAAGTTTCCAATTTGGTCCTCTCAAGATAGGTGCTTCAGATATTCTTGTTTTCAAGGTTTCAAAAGCTGATTGACAATCAGGATCCCATTTAAATTCACAGTCTTTTGTAAGAAACTTGAAGAGTGGAGATGCTATTTTAGTGAAGTTTTCTATAAATCTTCTATAATAACCAGTAAATCCTAGAAAACTTCTAACATCTCTTTGACAATTTGGAATAGGTAACTTGGAGATGACTTCAACTTTTGATTTATCAACCTTAATCCCATCTCCTAAAATATGATGCCCCAAAACAATCCCTTCAGTAAACATCATAAAGCATTTTTCATGGCTTAATGAAAGGTTTGTTTCTTTACATATTATAAGAACTTTTTCCAAATTTTCTAATGCCTCTTCAAATGAATTACCATAAACTGTAAAATCATCCATATAAACCTCCACACAATCATGGATTAGATCAGAAAAAATTCCTAGTACTGCTCTTTGGAATGTTGCAGGTGCATTACATAACCCAAAAGGAAGCACTCGATAGGAAAAAGTTCCCCATGGACAGGTGAATGTGGTCTTATCTTGATCTTCAGGTGCTACCTGAATTTGATTATAGCCACTAAAACCATCCAAAAATGAAAAGTACTTTTTACCTGCTAATGTATCTAATACCTGATCAATAAAGGGCAAAGGAAAGTGATCCTTCAAAGTTGCTTTGTTCAATTCCCTATAATCAATGCATACCCTCCATTTACCATTCTTTTTAGGTACTATAACCAAAGGGGAAACCCATCGGCTATCTGAAATTGGATAAATGAAGTTTACATTGAGTAATTTTTGGAGCTCTTCTTTCATTATCTCCCTAAGATTTGGATTCATCCTTCTTTGAGGTTGTCTGATTGGTCTACTGTTTTCCTCAATATAGATATGATGAATGCAGGTCTTAGGATCAATACCTTTCATATCAGTATACTCCCATGAAAATGCAGTAGAATGTTTTTGCAAGATTTTGGTTAGTTCTTCCTGTTGTGACTTTTCCAAATTTTTGTTGATATTCAATGTTTTTCCTGGAAAAATCTCAATGGTAGAACTACCGAACTCTTCCATAGAGTAAAGAGACATTTATCTTGATGATAAATATTCAATGTTAGATTCCAACTGAAATTGTGTGGGGTCATATTCTGAAGATGTCTCAAAATTTTCTAATGTGTTCAGAATTTGACTATCCTCATTGATTTCAGAAATGGTAAAGACAGGTTGTATAGTGTCCTCATCATCGACCCATTCATTGTCTCCTACTTCTGTGATTGCTTTTGCTGGAGGATACAAATTGAATTTCTTTGTCCAATTACCATTAGAAATGTACATATCCCCAGATCTACAACTAATGAAAGCATCAGCTGTGGCTAGCCAAGGTCTTCCTAAGATAAGTGGGTGCCCTCCTAGATTACTCTTGGGAGTCAAAATCATAAAATCTACCGGATATTCCCAAGAATCTAAGGAGACTGAAATATCTTCTAATGCACCATCTGGTTTAATAATTGATCGATCTGCAAGTTGCAGTAAAGTAGGTGTAAAAATAAGGTTAGGAAGTTTTAGCTGGTCCATAGTCTGTCTACTCATAATGTTGATAGTAGCCCCTAAGTCAATCAATGTGTTTGGAATTTCTATCCCATTTATATGTGTCTTGACAATTGGACTTCCTGGATCTACATACTTCTGCATGGTATTTTTTCCCATCATGATATCTGCAATTTTTCCTACCAGGTGGATTCTTCTTGTGTCTTTTAGTTTCCTTCCTGGTCTTTTGAAACTCAACTCCTTTATTGTTTTTTCTAGAATAGGAATCTCTCGAATGGCTTGTAGCAAGGGAATATTGATACAAACATTCTTCAATTCATCTAGAAAATCATATTTAGGCAACAAGATTTGTTTTTCCACCCCCTTGTCAATTTGTAGTCTTTCAGGAAAAGGAGGTGTAGATGAAGATGCAGGTTGCTCAACTATAGGAGTTGTGGGTGTTAAATTTTCTTTCTCTTTTTGAATGTTTGAGTTTTGAAGAGATACTTCCTCAGAACCCTTATTGGCTTCAAGAGAGTCCTCCTCAGAGGTATCTTGCTCTTGGTCATCTATAGAAGGTTTTTCTAAAACTCTACCAGATCTGAGTTGTACATCATTAAGAGGAACAATCATATAGGTAGGAAATTGTTGTCCTTCTATCATGTAAGTATTCTGAGGATTTTTATTGTTAGGATTTGGCAATGGCTGAGCTAGAAGTTGATTTGTCTTTTGTTGGTATGGAAGCATGAGTTGAGGATTTGGATTTTGTTGAGAAGGTTGTTGTGGAAATGGCAATGAAAGTTGTGGATTTGGGTTTGGAAGTTGTGGAGCTTGTTGATTTTGAAAAGATGGAGGATATTGATAAAATTGAGCAAATCTCCCATAAGGATTTTACATCCCTTGTACCCATGGTTGATATGGATTTTGATGTTGGGGCCAAGGTTGTTGCCAAGGATTCCAATTTGGTGGGGTTTGAAGATTCATAGGGTTGTTAAACCCTTGAGTTTGTTGTCCCTGCCAAGGTCTTCTTGCAACAAAACAGAGAGATTCTACCGAATTTGGGTCTTCTTGAAAGACAGCTTTGAGTCCAGGAATTGAAGGACAATCCTTGATCTCATGATTCTCTGAGCAAATTATACATGTTTCTACAATTTTTGCATCCAAGGGACATTCCCTTAAAGCATGTTTCTTCCTACATTTCGAACAAAAGATGGCTAGAGCATCTATTTCTGCTTTCTACTTGTTTTGGATCTTAAGGGTGTCTAGTTGTTCACTAAGGCTCCCTAAGATATCAGTTTTGAATTCATCAAGCATATTTCCAATCTCTACCCTACTTACTGATCTAGCTGCAGATTTGTTAGCCCTGATAAGAGAAGGATCCCTAGGCCCTTTTCATGTTTTAGATTTTCCTCTTGAGAGATGGACACATAGTTCTGTTATATCACGAAGTGGAAGTTGAGAAATGTCTCCTTTCCCCATCATGTTTAAAATATCTATCCATTCATCTCTAATGGCTTTTAATATGAGGGCTTTCAAAGTTTCTTCATCTAAATTGCTCATCTTTGCTCTTTTTAAGTTGTATTGAAATCTTTCAAGTAAATCTTCCAAATTTTCATCTTCTTTTTGCACCATTTTGAATACCTCATCCTTGTGATTGGTGGGAATACAATAGTCCAAGAGTTGTATTGAAATCTTTCAAGTAAATCTTCCAAATTTTCATCTTTTTTTTGCATCATTTTGAATACCTCATCCTTGTGATTGGTGGGCATACAATAGTCCAAGTATCTATCCAAAAATGTTTGTTTCATATCATTCCAAGTCCTAATAGATTGGGTGGTTAATCCCATGAACCATTTCAAAGCGGCTCCCTTCAATGTTGAAGGAAAAAGTTTGAGTTTTTGAGAGTCTTCCATATAGTCATAGGTTCGGCACACGACTTCAAACTCAAACAGAAATGTTTCAGGATCCTCACTTCACAATCCATAAAAGTTGGGGAGGACAGATGGTGAGATTTTTTTCATCGTTGTATGAGTTTCCTCATCAACTATAGGGAATCCAAACAAGTTGTCTCCTTCCCTATTTCTTCCATTATTACCTTCACCATTGTTGTCTCCATTGTTTTCTCCTCCTCTACCTCTACCTCTACCTCCAAATCCATCTATTATTTCCTCTGCCATGATAGTTTCTTTAGAGTTCTCAAATTCCTCTGGTTCTTCTATCAAGGGAGGATGAGAGGGAGTCTCATCCTTTTCTTCTTCAAGTGATTCTACTTCTTTGATTACAATATACTCTCCTGTAGAAGTAAAGAAAGGATCCTTTTCTAAATGAGATTTAGTAGGTGGTATAGGAGAATCCTCTAATTCAGCTGCTCCTTGAATTCCAAGAATCTTAAGGCTAGGGGTAGATGGTGGTGAATCTTGTCTATACCTTGAAGAAGATGGAGTTGTGAAAATCGAACTCTTGGCTTTAGCTATAAACCTTCCCCTAGAATCTCTTGCTCTATGCATGTCATTTTTATTATTTTTTAAGTTGGGCTAATAATTCTCTTTCTGATCTTCCAGGTCACACTAGGTGCAAGAAGAGAGCATACTTAAGAAATTATCGAACCAATAACTCTTTTTTCTGATCCTCCAGATCACACTAGGTGCAAGAGGAGAGCATACTTCAAGAAGTTATCAAGTTTTCCCTTCTTTTTATTGTTTTTTTTTATAAAGAAATTGGCTACCTAGTTACACTTCCCCGGCAACGGCGCCAAAATGTTTGGTCAATTTAGTGTGTCCTAAATTGCTACATTAATTTGTCAATCCGGGATTCGTAAGCTGACGAAGTGTGGCGCACTATATGTGCAAGATAAACTATCTCTTACTTTTTTGTCATTTTTGGTTTTTTTTTTTTTTTTTCTTTTTATCTTGGTTGGTTTCCTAATGAAAATTCTAAAAAGCAAGTATGATTATGATTGTTCAAGGCAATGATGTCCTTTATAATGATTTACCAAAATTCAAACTTCAAAATGATTTTGAAACATACAATGAGAAAATTAGTTCCTAAAAGGAAATGAAAATGTGCTACTATTCTAGTTAAACAAACAGTGAACTATTGATCATGAAAACCATTACCCTTGCTGCTGTCTAAACACAAAAGAAACTGTACTCAAAGAAAAGATTGCAAGTAAAGTAAAACTAAAAATCAAATTACATCAACTCATATTCTGACCCCTCACCATTAGTCTCGCTATGGCTTTCGGAGGTAATCATAAACAACTTGAGCAATCTGATATCTAATTTGCAGACAAATAAACTAATATCAAATTACACACTCATACTTCAATCCCTCACCATTAGTCTCACTATGGCTTTCGGAGGTAACTGATAATGACATGAGCAATTTAATATCTATCTTGCAGAAAAGTAAACTAATATCAAACTATACACTCATACTTCAATCCCTCACCATTAGTCTCGCTATGGCTTTCGGAGGTAACTGAAAATGACATGAACAATTTAATATCTAACTTGTAGAAAAGTAAACTAATATCAAACTACACACTCATACTTCAATCCCTCACCATTAGTCCCGCTATGGCTTTCGGAGGTAACTGAAAATGACATGAGAAATTTAATATCTAATCTAACTACTAAAGCAAATGTGCAAGACTGAAATAAACAAAACAGTGTTGGAATTAAACAAAAACTAAGAAAAAGAAATCAGCAGAAGGACAATATTGATTCCATGTCATTAGTCATTATAAAATGATGTGCAAATTCCCGGGCTGCCTATTGTAATCTGGAACAAAAACACTGATCAGTTAACAACAATATAAAACATAAAAGATTATGAACAGAAGTAAAATGTAAAGCATGAAAGATTATGGACAAAGATGAAATGTAAATACCATGAAAGATGTAATCTATATACACGTGAATGACTATGGAAAAATGAACATAAAGAAATGAAGCATGAAACTATACAGTAATACACAAAACCTCAGTGTGTGCAGGGGCCCTCTGCACAAACCTCGGGCAACAGCTTTCAAATACGAATTACGCTTTTGAACAGAGTCTTCTCATATATTAAAATGTGGTCATAACAGAGAAATAATGTCACAGCACAATGGCGACGCAATTACATTACAGAGCTAACTATTATGCGTATGAGAACCCATTATTTATAACAGAGGGTGATATAACTAATTCCCTAAAGTCTGCGCTGATAGAAGACACGTGAACCATCACGTCCAGAGATCTAGCATTATGGCCGCCTTGAGGATTAAATCTATGGAGAGTGGCTGTTGGATTCGGCTTATGGAGCCGTTTACAGGTGTTGATATGTCTCCCGTGATTTAGAAACGGCCACACAAATCTTCACGTGATGAGAAACAAAGTTCTGTCATCGTGGGACTCTTCGGTTGACCACCACTTGGCCACCTTTGACCACAACCTTCTTAGGTGAATTCGACTGAGCCAATAGGACACGATCCATGTCCATGTCATTTCTAACTTGCCCATGTGGCTCGATTTGCCTGAAGATACCTGCAACATAGACTTTAACAAAATGGCTGCGGAAAGTTGCAGCAGCTGCGGAAAGTGACAAGATTCCGCAGCTAAATGAGCAATAATCTAAATCAAACAGCAGACACAAAACATAGTTAAAAACCATTTTAGATGCTCTTTTACAATTAATATGCAATGATATTGATGACTTAGAGGGTCCAGGTGAATGAAAAGGTCTAGAAAGGTGTATAAGAAAGATGCAACATTTGAGACTAACACTTTGTTAAGAGTTTTACTCGATTTATTTGCATTATTATAATAGTATTCATAATGGTAAGAAAAATAGTGATGCGTAAAAAACCATTACAAGAAATTCAGGAGAACAAAAGCACACCAGAGATACCATTGCCTCTCCTAATTTCATACGGAAAGCAATGATTATGAATGAGAACAGAATTTTACATTTAACTAGATGCTAATAGCATCCATCAAAATTATACAGTCATATAGATATTACGTAGAGAAAAGATATAAGTCATAAGGTGAAAAGATAGACATTCATGGAACAAAAAACAAAACAATGAAGCAAAGAGGGACCCAAACCAGCCATAAAGCTGATCATGGAAAACCATTAAAAATACCATCTCAGACTGTGGGATGAACTATTAAATGCAACCGCAGGTTTATTCTGCACTCACACCAAGGAAAGGAAAACTATGGTGAAGGAGAAAAACCCTACCTAATAATACACAATAAATAAACTGAGCCAAAGAAAAAATAAGTGAGCTCGATAGTTCTCACCAAGCGAGGAAAATCCATGTGCGTTAGCTATAGGTCAAAGAATATGATGCAACCAGACTATGGCATAGAATGTCCATAGAATAAAAATGTTTAGACAGTCCCAATTACATTTATATGCGCGACAAGGGTTATAAATTCTGCGCCACAATCAAAAAACTCGAAGAGAAGTCTCAGATAGAAAAATAAACTGGAGCGAAAGCCGACCCATGTATATGGGAGGAGAGTACTATAAAAACTGAAATTCTTTGCGATGAGAAGGAGAACCAACTTGAATACACACACGAATACAAACACCTTAGAGCGCAATGGAAACAGTTGATGAGAGCGGGTGATAGAGAGAGACAATGGTGATGGCGAGAAGTCGTTAAGTTACCTGTGGATACAAGAAACCTAACGCAAGGTTAATATGGCAAAAGAAAAGGTCAAAGATAAACTATCAACAACAATTGATATACGCCATAACCATATTAGAAATTACCTTTGGAGCGTATTTAAATAGTATGGCGAGCCCCAACCCCCGAAATAAGAAAGGAAACCGGGATGTTTAAATAAAAACAAGGACTCAAAGTGGCTCAATGATAGTCAACTACAATGAAACAAAATTTATTTGAAGCCCTCGAACACGAAATATGGCATTACCTCAATGGAATAATTAAATCAATTCACTATGGAGGATTCAAAGGTAGTATGAACACGCTCGTACCGTGAAGCTAATCACCAACGTGACAGAGGATCGACACTTCCGTACTTCGTCTCCGTAGAAAAAAAAAATTTAAATAAAATTGTGAATATAGTAAGCACCTTCGTATACCACAAAGAGTACGAACAAATTCAAGCGAGAGGTAACGTTCTAAGAACGATTTACATATGTAAACCTTACTTCGTATGTCGAATGAGCAACGTTGTATCTCTAGAGGTTCGATAGCAAGCTCACGATACCCCGTGTGGAGAAATTGGGCCACCAAATCGGGCAAGAACCAAATGGAGATAACAACTAGAGAAAATTCCCTATTTAATAGATGACAACCTCTAATGCATCCAAACCATACAAGCATTGGCAAGATCCGGGAGATGCATACCGGAAATTAGGGTTAGGACAATAAAAACTCGAGGTATACTAGCGTACTAATAGTTTTTTTTACATGTTCGAGCTCAGGAAATGTCGAAATGAAAATGACTTCTAGGTACAAATATTTGGCTCGAGAAGGCGCAAAGCAGTATGCGCAGGTAAGGTAACAAAGAGTCATATTCTAAGGTACATAAACCAAAAGGTACACAATGATAATTAATTATATGAGTGAGGAAAAAATTCCACGAAGCTCTCCATACATTAAAGGAAACCTGCCCGGGTAAATATCTTGGGATTGCTACAATTCAATTCCGTATTTCATATACCATCTCCCGCAAGCTAGATGTGAAAATTCAACATACGTACGATTTAATGCGTATGCGTGTATCATAACCATATGTATACACCATATTTTCATACAAGACACATATTGACCTTTAAACACTTATTGAACCTTAATGAATATTAATCTCGACATAGTAGTTCGAATATTAAAAGGGGAATGCATGAAAATCCGTAAAAAGTGATGAGTTTTATTAACATGTGTAAAGGTGGTAAACCATCATTTAAATACCCGCAACCAACTTACAATGCAAAGAACGATATAGGTGTACCCTCATGCCAAGGTGTAGTGAAATAAAAAAAAGGAGAAAATCCAATTATGGTGGAAATATATATATAATGATATACAATGAAAACAAACAAAAACAATGTTATAACAATCATTTATCAAGTCAGAAGTTAATTTCATCGTGGGTACAAATGGTAGTAAAGGTTGTGATAGGGAAGTGATTATTTGAACAAATAGGAATATACATTTCTATTATTAGTGTAAGAAAAAAAAATTTGTGGTCAAGCTGGGAGACATGACAACAGTATTAGAGCTATGTTAAGTATGAAACTAGGCTATTGTTGTTGTGCTCATCGTATAAAGTATTTATTGGCTGAAAAAAAAAAAAAAAAAATTACCGATATGTGTTGTTTAGTGTGTACGTTGTAGGCCGAACAAACATTTCAATGGCTACAAGTGATGAAATTTATGTTGATCCGCATGAGGAAGATAATACACTAGATCCCAACACTCCGTTGATGGCTATGTTGCACAAATACAACGAGAAATGGCTGAATTAAGAATCCTAATGACAAATTATCATTAGCCGTTGAGGAGTAGGAAAATCTCCTCGTAGAAATTAACTTCGCTGTATTAGCCAAGAGGGTAAAGGTCTTAAAGAGGAAAATGATGATTCGAGGGAAGATGATGTTACTAGGCATTAGTATAAGCAACAAAAGGAATTACAGGAGAATTTCGAAGATCAAACCTCCCTCCTATGATGGGGAGAAGGAGGAAGATGTTGAAGCTCGGTTATTGAACATGATTAAATATTTCTAGGTATATGAATATAAATCAATCAAGGCCAGACATATTCACTACCTACAAGGTAAGGCCACTGTGTCAGAGTGAGACGAAAATGATCCATGCCATTAATGAAAAATGTGACTCGGGGAAGATTTCCAAGCCATGTTTAAAACCCACATTTAAACGAACGTTATTATGATGATAAAGCAAAGGAATTCCATGAACTTAGACTAGGAAAATTTACTATTGATGATTTTTATAAGATTTTACTACATAAATATTAAACATTTACCGAGAGAATAATACATACAAACCTATAAAAATCATAAACATAAATACGCATGTTTATCCAGGAAAACCCTAAATCCGGGGAAAACCAAACCAATGAAATTTCATTAAACATTTATTAAAAAACCCCACACCCGGCCATGGAGTTTCACCGCCACCCCCAGGCCTTGACCACAATGAAGTCTTCTCCCAAACACTTTTATATAGGCTCCATTACATGCAATACCATGGGTCAAAACCATGGTGCACAAAACCATGTGCCCCAAAACCACTACTATTTACCCTAGTCAACATTGGACTCTACCCCCAGTCATGTTTACCTAACGATTCCCCCCTTAAACTTCTGACTTGGGTATTATTGACCAAAATTCCATCCAAACCTGCTAGATGAGACAACCCCCGCTCACTCTAGCAGCTTCCCCTCAAATTTTTACCCAAGGGGACTAACTTGAAATCTCCCCCTATCACCTAGGTATAACCCGTACTTACCAAAGGATTACCTGGTGGGTACGTATGCCACACCAGGTCACATAGCAAAGATGCCCATTTACATGCAATAAAATTAACTCCATTATACTTTGGTTTCATCGTTGCCGTTCTTTGTATGACCATTCTCTACATTCATACATGATGTCCTCTTTGGAGGACATCATCAATGTCCATATAAAAGAATCCATCTACCGGATTACATGGGTCACCAAATTTCCCAGAATCACCACCCTCTAGGAATTCTTCGGGATAGATGGTTCATCAATTTAATTAATTCACCTACAAATATCCTCTCTCACTTTAACAAGCTCTCTTCTCTTGTGATTTTAACAAGGGGTCTTTCAGCTTCCTCATTCCCCTACTTGTTAGCAAATCAACCTTTTAGTATCTACCATGACAAGTGGTATCTCCTTAATCACAAAGAGCATCTTCTATAGCCTCTCTTGCTTACCGTTCCTTTACCACAGTATTGGCTTTATCTAATTGAACTTGCATTGCAATGATTTGTCGCTGACCAATCAAATCTTGTCATGTCACACACTTGCATGAGATCGAGCGTACCTCTAACCAAACTTGCTCTTGATGTTCTTGGTTCCTGTACGACACAAGCCAAGCAAGAGTGACATTTCCTTCTTTAGATTATCATGAATCATTCCATATATCTTTTCTACATAAGTCATGAGTTGTTGCTTGAAGAGTTAGTAGAAGGATACTTTGCTTCTATCTAGCACAAAGCATCTAACCCACCAATCATCCCACCATTACTACACTAGAGAGGCATGTACCTCATGGGGATGTTCGAAACCCTTGAGCCATCCTCCCAAATAAAGTAGCCGAAGATGATCTCGCGGCGCTCGAGGAGTCATGCCGAAATTAAGATCACTTGCTTTTAGCGTACGTTGGAGGAGTAACAATAAAGTGGATGTATTTGATAACCAATAAGCCAAAACATCATTGTTTTCCCCAGTCTCTATGGCTGACCTAATTGTTTGAACAATGCGATCAAAAAACATTTGTTCTCTTAGCTTCACAATGATCGCCAATGGAAAAATGATTTATAGATAATACTTGCAGCAACATGCTCGCCACCTAAGCCAATGTCTTGTGTGATAAATTTTACTTAATGCATCTTTTGATTTTCTTGCCGCCCGTCATCGAGGGTCTTCTGTGCCCTTACCTCGATTCAGCAACATCTTTTCAAAGAAGACATAGGGCTCTAAATCTACACAAGGCCTTGATTTCACAAAGGAGAAGATGACCATTTTCTCGGACTCCTTTGAATAACAACGCTTGTCTTAGACCGCCCGCAAAGACCTTTGGTCGGCGACATGACTAAGGCTCGCTTACGAAGAACCGGATTCTCGATTCCGGTGTTTGACAAATGCTTTCTTCGAGTCGTTGAAAATATTCCCGGGTTAGCCCCATTTTTCGATTCTCGGCTTCCTCCGCCTTCTGAGCCCTTCTTCACCAAAGCAGGCCTGCAGTTTCTGCGATTTTCTTGCAACTGGCCGTTCCGAAGGATTTCGAACTCCTTTTTCAAGCATCTATTGCGGACCGGGGAGCAAGAGCCAAGACCAAGACTAAATCGCAGAACGACACAAACTTTTCTTTCTCGTAACTCAACCATTTGTGTTAAAAATGATACACAATAGATCTATATTCTTCACACATAGATCTATCCAATCAAACATCATATTTCACACGCGTACTCTGTATCTAGATGTAGATTTGACACCTTCACACATAGATCTTTCCCTTTTACATATATTTGTCCAAAAAAAATTTCATGCAATAGCAGCAAACTGAGGATATAGAAAAATCATTAAACTTGGTAGCCTACTGCAGTATTTCAGATCTTCATAGCTTTGATACTAGTTGTTAAGATTTTACTAAAGAGAAATAATAAATATTTACCGAGAGAATAATACACATACAAAACCCAGCAACAAATCATAAACATAAACACGTATGTTTATCCGGGAAAACCCGAAATCCATGGAAAACCCAAACTAATGAAATTTCATTAAACATTGGCCAAAAAACCCCGGCCAATCCGGCCAAGTGAGCCTTCATCGCTCACCTCCAAGCCTTGCCTACAATGAAGTCTTCCCATCTCTTATAGGCTCCATTACATGCAATACCATCGTCAAAACCATGGGTGCACAAAACCATGTGCCCCAAAACCACTACTATTTACCCTATCCAACATCGACTCTACCCCGAGTCATGTTTACCTAACAAGTTTGTCACCAAGTTTACAACCGCCTGAGATATGTCCCTTATATTAGGGAAGAGAAGGCAAAGGTAAAAAAAAAAGGTTTTTGAACTATTTTCCCGCCGTGTACAAAGAGAAAATCAAGTTTGACAACCCAAAAAATGATGGACAAAAGTGAAGGAGGAAAGCTAGATTATGCTACCGCACTTTTAAAGGAAAGGGTCAAGATGTAGCATACGGGTAAACAAAGGTGAAATCAAGGGAAAGAAACATAAACCAAATTTTACTTAAAGAATTTTGGTAGGGATCACTGAAAAAGTTTAATAAACCAAAGAAAGCCAACCGGCTTCTACCAAGTTATTCCAAACAACTAGATGGAGAAAATAAGAAGGAAGGCATGAAGAAAATGAGGGAGCCTTTGAAATGTTGGGGTTGTGGAGAACCTCATCTCTTGAGATATTGTCCCCACCGAAATATTCGTATGATTATGAGGGATCGAGAAGCTACCACCGTAAATGATATAGCAAGAAATAGCATTCACTCATCATTACAGCCTGGATAATTGATAAAATATCAAGGTACCATGGTTGAAATGGAAGGTAAGATTGCTGACCAATCAGTTACCATTTTAATTGACATCCAGTGCTTTGAGTTACATTAGCCCCCAAGTGGTAGAAAAATGCAATCTCAAAGGTAAAAAAATTTCAGTATTCTTGGTTAGTCCAAACTTAGCTACTCGGCACTAAGAGAAAGTAACTCATAAGTTACCTCAAACAAAGAATTAAATTAAATGATTTTTCGCATTAAGTAAATTTCAACATTCGCCCTTAGGTTCATATAACATGTTTATAGGAATGGACTCGTTAGAAAAGAGAAAGGTTGTGATGAATCCGTTGGGATAAAAATTTGCAAGGCATAGATGATGTAGGGAGACCATTTATACTCAAAGGAAAATCAAACCACCCTCACGTACAAATATCACTTCCGCAATTAAAGAGGACAAAATAGAAGGATATCAAGTATATATTGTCCACATTGAAGAGTTAGGACAACAACCTCGAAGAAAATCTTTGACACGCGTTGGTAAGAGAGTTTAAGGAAATCTTTCAAATGAGATTCCTCACCTTCCCTAGAAGAGAGATTGATTTTTCATCAATTTTGTGCTTGGAGCAACACCCGTTTCCGCAGCCCTTATCGTATGAGCTCCCAAACTCATAGAACTGAAATGCAGCTTGCAAGGGTTGTTGGATAAAGGGTATATCGTACCCGTTGTGTCACCTTGGGGAGAACTCGTGGCCGTTCGGTGGAAAAGAAGGATGGAACTTTAGAATGTGCATTTACTACCGTAAACTGAATAAGTTGACAATTAAGAACAACATCATTTCCTGCATCAATATCTTTTTGATCAAGTATGAGAGCCTTCAATATTTTCCAAAATTGATTTAAGGACCGGCTACTACCACCTTTAATCAAAGAGGAAGACATTAGCAAAATAACTTTTCGAACCGTATGCAGTCACTACGAATTTGTAGTTCTACTCTTCGGTTTGACAAATGCCCCTACCACCTTTATGTGCTTAATGAAATGCTGTTTTAAATATGTACTTGGATAAATTTGTACTAGTGTTCGTAGAAGATATTTTAGTTTATTCAGTGAGGAGGAGCACAAAGAGTACGGAGAATTAGTAAGCAAACTTTGAAATAAAACCGCTATATTCTAAGTTCGCAAATGTAAATTTTATAAAGACAAGATACAATACTTGGGTCATATTATTTCCGAACAAGGGTTACAAAGTGGACCTCAAAAGATAAACGCTATTAGAGAGTGGCCGGTGCCAACCGATGTTTCAAAGAAAGGAGATCATTCATGGGGATTGCAGTTACTATCGCATTTGTGGAAAGATTTTCTTCGCAATAGCACATCCCATAACTTCCCTACAAACGAAAAGGTGTCAAATTCGAGTGGACTAAAAAATGCCAAAACAAGCTTTTGAACGAATAAAATTAAAACCCCGCATGTACCCCTATTATGAAGATTGCAGATATGGATAAGGAATTTGTGGTGTACCGATGCCTCAGAGAGGAAGGGTTGGGAGGAGTATTCTTGCAAGAAAACTATGTTATTGCATATGAGTCTAGGAAAACTTAAGACACATGAATAGAACTATAGTGGTTATGATTTGGAATTGGTCCGTTGTAATCCATGCCTTGAAGATGTGGCGACACTATCTTCTTGGAAAAAAATTTACATTGATGATCGATCATATTAGTCTTAAATACTTCTTTTTCCAAACTAATTTGGAATGCTAGACAACTTAGATGGTCATTTTTGAGTGAATTTGATATGGACATAAAACATACCGAGGGAAAGAAAATAAAATCACGATGCCTCGTTAAAAATGCTTGCCAAAACATAAATAACGTTAAGCAAATAGTTTTGACTTAGAAGAGCTGGTGAAAAAGGTAATGAAAATGTGGATCCAAGTTATGAAAAATTACGTATAAAAATACTAAAGAAGGAAATGGCTGAATTTACTCAAAACCAGAAGTAATATCACAGGAAATGTATTGTATATCCCCAATGTGAAACTCGAAAAAAAATTCTAGATGAATATCACAAATAGCCATATGTGGCATCCTAGATATCGTAAAATGCTTGCAACCTGAAAATAAGTTGTTTTTGGCCAGGAATGAAAAAGGATGTAGTCAATATTTAGTTAGGTGTGTGGAATGCCAATTAGTCAAAGTTGAACATCAACACCCAAATGTCTATTAAATCCATTGCCACGGCAAGAATGGAAATGGGATACCGCTATAGATTTCATAACAGGTTTACCAAGAACCAAGTACCAAAAGATGATCACTAAGTGGTAGCAGACACTTTAACAAAAGCGGCACACTTCATACCTCGTAAAGCTCTACTTTGGGACAACCCAAGCGATGCGTATGTTCCTAAAAGAGATAGAAAGGCTACATGGGGTCCCAAAGATGATTGTTTCGTATAGAGATGCTAAATTCACCGCAAAATTTTTTGGAAAGGGCTATTTGGGGGCATGGGCACTAAGTCAATTTCAGCACTTCCTTTATCACCTCGACCGACGGTCGAGAGCAGAAAGAACAAATCAGATTTTGGAGGACATGTTGAGAATGTACGTGATGGATAAAGCCATCAAAATGGGAAGACTACTTGCATTTTAATTTGCCTATAATAACACCTATTAATGCTCCATTAAAATGACTTCGTTTGAGGCACTCTATGGAAGGAAATGTCATACTCCCATGGAGTTGGAGCCAACCTCGAGGATAAGCTAATGTTGGGACTAGATGCTTTATAAGAGATGGAAAGAATTTTTAAAAAATACAAAGAAACATCAAGACAAAGAAACATTCTATTAAAAAACGATGTCGATAAGAAGAGAGTAATACCGAGAATTAAAGTGGGGGGCATGTACTTGCTTATTAAACCCAAAAAGAGCACACTTTATGCCGGAAGTTGTGCAAAATTGGCCCCTAGATATTGTGGGCCTTTTTGAAGTGTTAGAAAGGGTGGGACCGTGGCTTATAAGTTGACCCTACCGACCCATGTTAAAGTTCATGACGTGTTTCATGTTTCATTATTAAAAATATATGTACAGATGATGCTTCTCACATTGTTGATTGGAATGTGATGTGTGGGACCAAGGGGAGTTATTTCGCAGCCGCTTCAAATATTGGAGCGGGAAGAAATTGAATCGAGGAATCAAATGGTATCAAGAATAAAGCAGCAATGGAAGAAACCGATCGTTGAAGAAGCACTGGGAAAGAGAAGCCGAGAGATGATGGAAAAACATCCATTTTTGTTTGAAAATGAAATCCTAGTAATTACTTATCAACACCGAGATGGTGTTTACTTTCGCAGGGGGAATATGTAACACCCCTAGTTTTATGTTTCTCGTCAAAGTTAGACATTTGAACTTTAATCCAAAGGGGAGTGGACCCCAATGGATAAGTATTTTTTGGATGTAATTAAAAATTTAAATTATGGAAATTAAATAAAATAATCCCTGCAATTTGACCAAAGAGAAATTATGAGATAACCTGGCCCAAATCCATGAGGATGAAAGAGGCAAATACTTTCCCTAAAAATCTTTCAAAAAATCCTCGAAAGAATTTATTTCTAATTTAGATTTTGAGGAAAAGTCAGATTTTCCCCAATGAGGTGAGAGTAGTTGGGAAGAGGTAAAAAGTCGAGTGCTGCAGCAGCTTTAAAAATCCCTAAATAAGGAAGTCACGAAAAATAAGAAGAAAAGCATCTTGATATTATGGACGCAGTAATTAGAAACCGGCTTTGGGGAGAAAAGGCTTAATTAAGCTATTCTCAACGTACGGGAGGTTGATCCGTTTTCAGAGATGATCTCAACTCGGGGGTGAGTTCTATGTACAAAGGAACTCTTAAGGTTGGGAGGACTGTCATTGTGCAGTAAGGTGGTATGTCTAATATGCTTATGGATGGTTGAATTTGGTTGTTGTCATGTAGTGTGATTATAGGCATTAGATATTGTTTTTAGTAAATGTTGAAAACTGCAGCCATACATTTACGTAATTGGTTATAGGAAATTAACTTTCCATTTTGTGTAGTTGTATGGACAAGAGTTAAGGTAAAAAATCAACCAAGTTCTAAACATGTTAAAGGTTTAAAATCTGAGATTTATTTTATTCCCTTAATTTATTATTGTATAGTTGTATTAAAATTCGTAGAACAAGAAATCAAATTCGCTTTGAACAGGAAATCCCCGAGGCCGGAAAACCCACTATTCATATAAAAGAGAGATAAATCAATTATTATTATTATTGCACTAGGAAATGAATAACACCTGCTACATGAGCCCAAATATGATATAGAATGGTACAAGAGTGAAGAAAGAAGAAAGTAGAAATGATAAGTTAAGTGAATTGCTAGACTGATATGAAAAGTAAAAATTACTAATACTAGAAAGGATGAAATTTTCTTTAATATATCATTATATCATGAAAATATTTAGGAGGTATATATATATATATATTTATATATATATATATATATATATATATATAGAACTAAACTATTGTGTTAAATGAGTTTCACAACAGAAAGATAGATGTCATTGATATGTCCTCAATAAGAAAAGTTCTATTATATTCTACTTAATTGACTAGAAAGGTAAAACAAAACTCGAACACCGACATACTCCGTCATTTGAAATTATGTGGTGGAGTTTAGTTAAATAGATTTCATTTTGTTACAACAAATACCATTCGTGTATTCGACAAAGTATTCATTTAATCCTTGTTAAGAGTTTTATCGTATTTATTTCCATTATTCTAAAAGTATTCATAATGGTCGAAAAACTAAGGACAATAAACCATTGAAATCCAGAATGAAACGAATAGGCACTCAGATAGATGTTATTGCCTCTCCTAATTTCATACTAGCGTAAACACCGTGTCATTCACAGATGTTATACTTAACTAGAAGCTAATACACCGATCAAAATTATACAATGGTATAGATATTACACAGAGAAAAGATATAATTCATAAGGTAGCATATAGAGACCAAGTAAGTAAAACAAAACAATTAGCCGAAAGAGGACTCAAACCCTCTCGCTCACATGTAATCATGGAAAACCATTAAAAATACCATATTTTAACTTTGTATAACTATTAAATGCAACCGCAGAGTCGATCCGGAAATTCATAACCAGTGCATGGCAACCATGGTGAACATGAGAAAACCCTACTCTATTAATACATAATAAATAAACCGAGCCAAAGAAAAAATTTGAGTCAAGTAGTCTCGCCGAGCGAGGAAAATCCATATGTGTTAACAAAGGTCAAAGAATACGATGCAACCAGAGCCATGGCATAGAATGTCCATAGAATAAAACATTTAATAGTCCCAATTACATTTATATGCATGACAAGTGTCATAAATTTCGTGCTAAAAATCAAACAACTCGAAGAGAAGTCTCCGATAGAAAATTAAAATGAGCGAAAACCGACCCATGATGGGAGGAGAGTACTAGAGAAATCGAAATTCTCTACAACGAGAAGGAGAACCAACTCGAATAAATACATGAATACAAACACCTTAGAGCACAATGGAAACAGCTTTATGAGAGACAATGGTGAGGCGGCAAGTCTTAAGCGTTCGTGGATACAAGAAACCTAACGCAAGGTTAATATGGCGAAGAAAAGCCAAGATAAACTATCAACAACAATTGATATACACCATAACCGCATTAGAAATTACCTTGGGAGCAGCAGGGGATTTAGGCATGGGCGAGCCCCTAACCTCGAAATAAGAAAGGAACCGGGATAGTTAAATAAAACAAGGACTTAGGTGGCTCAATGATAGTCAACTACAATGGAAACAAAAATTTATTTGAAGCCCGGAACACCTAAATATGGCATTCGCTCACCGGAAGAATTAAATCAATTCACCGGGGAGGATTCCGTTGTAGTATGAACACGCTAGTCCGTGAAGCTAATCACTGAACATGACAAAGGATCGATAGTCCGTACTGTCCGTAGAAAAGAAAAAATTAAATAAAATTGTTAATATAGTAAGCGTGTATACCACGAAGAGTACGAATAAATCTTTAAGTGAGAGGTAACGCCCCAAGAACGCCTACTCCGTGAAACTTGCTTCCGTTCATCAAACGGCAAAGTTTTATCTCTAGAGGTTCGATAGTAAGTCGGTTGATACCCCGTACAGAGAAATCATGTGCCATGAAATCCGGAAAGAACCAATGGAGATAGCAAACAGATAAAATTCCCCATTTAATAGAAGATAACCCTAACGCATCCAAACCATACAAACATGGCAAGATCTAAGAGATGCGCATCGAAATTACGAAGTAGGACAATAAAAACTCCTGGAGGTATACCGACGATCGATAGTTTTTTATGCGTCCGAGCTCGTGAAATAAATGTGAAAATGACTTCTATGTGCAAATATTTGGCTTCCGATAAGGCGCACAGATGCGAGGCAAGGTAACAAAGGGAATGGAATTCCAACGCTTTAAACCAAGGTACATAATTACAATTAAATATATTTAGAGTGAGGAAAAAATCACGAAGTCGACGCATTGCATGAAATCGTGGTCTCAAAGACTGGGATTGCTACAATCTGACCGTATTTCATATGCCATCTCGCAAGCCGATGTGACAATTCAATACATGTATCGATTTAACGCATGCATCATAACCATATGTATACACCATATGTTCATACATTCCACATAATAATTCCTTAAAACACTCCTATTGAACCTTAACGAACATTCATCTCGACATAGTAGTTCGAATATTAAAAGGAATGCAAGGACAATCCGTAAAAGTGATGAGTTTTATTAACATAGGTAAAGGTGGTAAACCATCGTTAAATACCTCGCAACCAACTTACAACGCAAATAACGATATAGGTGTACCCTCATGCCGAGGTGACATGGAAATAAAAAAGGATCAAATCCAATTATGGTGCAAATATATATATAATGATATACAATCTAAAAAAACAAAATAATGTTTTAACAATCATTTACCAAGCCAGGAAGTCAATTTCATCATGGGTACAAATGGTAGTAAAGGTTGTGATAGGGAAGTGATTATTCGAACAAATAGGAATATACATTTTTATTATTAGGCAAGAAAAAATAAAATTTTCAGGTCAAGTTGGGAGACATGACATCTCGAGTACATGCTATCGTACTTGTTTTATAGCGGCAAAAGTAGTGAAAGCCATGAACAACCAATAGCATTTTTCAAAGATAGCTTTCATGAATGCATCGCTACACACCATCATGGAAAAAGAAAGCCTTTTCTATGGTGAAAGAATTAAAATACTTTATATTTTACATCTTACGTTCTCATATCATTGCATTTGTCCCAAAATGCTATGGTAAAGGATATTTTAACACAAGTTGACCCGTATGGAAGGAGAGGGAAATGGATTGTTATAATCCTATAGTATGACATAGAAATAAATCAAACCAAGCTCATCAAGGGTCAAGGATTGGCCAAACACATGGCGAAGTCCAATTTTCATGCCCTTAATATCAATTTTATTGTTGTACTTGATCACCGTAGTTGGTGACCAAAAAGCATCAAATCCTTTTGTACCTCACCATGATATGTATACATTATTTTTTATACCGCATATTTTACAAGATCCTCCTAGTTTAACAAAGACTAAAGCTATATTTCTTCAATTAAAATTCATGATATTCTGTATTTTAGATCAAAGTTTATAATGGAAATATGCTAGAGGTATCCCACTAAATTGTTTATTGAAAGATGAATCAAAGAAAAATTCACAGAATTCAATGAAGGAGACCGGTAGAGAACACTTATATTGGAAAACCACAACCAATAAAAATTTTAAGATATGGTATTCACTAGCCCACTTTGTTTACCACAATGTTCTTAAGAAAGTCATTCTTTGCCAATTTCCAATGCCAAATTTTTTAACCAAATAAAAAGATTTCACGTTTACCACCGAAAACCTGCTTTCAGCTGAAGTCCCTTTATAATAGTGGGGTCGATTTCATTGGTGAAATTCATCCAAATCCTCATGCCAACATAAATGGATCCTGACATCCACTCACTAGTTTACAAAATTGATTGAATTATCCCAACTTAGACAAGCCACATATACCATCATTATCCAATTTCTAGAGGGAAACATTATATGCTATGTTTGGTTGTCCCACAAAATTATCAACAAAATGTTGCTTCCTTTAAATCAAAGAAAACAGCTTGAATTTTGTAATAAAAACCATACTTCAAATTAGGGACACTCTATGGCTTATTACCCACAAGGCGATGGATTAGCTGAATCTTCAAATAAAATTCAGTCACAACATTATAAAAATTGTTGCAAGAAAATAAAAAATTCTTGAATAAAAATTTAATTAAATCTTACCAAGGTCAATTACTACCAAAAGGTCCATTGATTTTCCACTTGAATAGTATATGGGGTTGATGTTATTTTTCCTAGTTCATTAGGAATCCACAAAGCAAAATTACTACGAGAAGCACAAGGGAAACAAATTACTAAGGCAGAAGAAGCCACCGACCATCCAATTGTAGCAACTGCAGAGGAGGTCTAATATATAACCTAACCAATTCAGACACCGTGAAAAATATTTATGACAGAAGGAAGAAAACTGATGACTTCCATATCAATTATTTGGCGCTGAAATGGGACTCAAGAAATGAAGATAAAGGGCACAGTAAGGTTGAAAGTTTGTGAAAGGGCCATATAAAAATGAAGTTTTGAGGAAAAAATGCATTTTTGTTGAAAAAATTAAATGAAGAAGTACTGACATGGTGGACCTCGTTAATGGAATAGTTCTTAAACACTAATTTCTTCCGAATAAATTAGTTCCATTTAAAGACATCAGACATAAGTCACTTTACTATTCTATTGCAAGAGTGAGGGTAGTTCACATCAAACTTTGAAGAGTGAGGAAAGAAGGCCCTGTTTATGATGATTGGTTGCCCACATTCATAAATAACAATAGTGGATCACGTTTAGTTACAAGAATAAAGAAAAAATTCTCAATGGATCAAGGTTACTGATCTACAACATTCTTGACACCTTCCAAGGATAGTTCCATCTCCACCCAGCCACTCTTGCGGTCCTATATTTTATAAGATGAATTTATTATAACTATAATTGTGTATATGGGATGTTGTAAATAATGTTCCATTCTGAAATTTGTTTCAAAGAAAAGAAAATAAAAACAAAAAAGGTGATAAAAATATATATGTGAAAAGAACAAAAATAAGAAATAAAACATGATAAAAAAAGACAAACTATGAACACCCTATAAAAAATAAGTTTATAGAAGTGAGCAAGTCTAAATGCCACTCAAAAAAGGAAAAAAATGCTTGAGTAATCCTTAGATTTTTTTTAATAATGTTTCTAGTTAAAATGCCACATTGAATTAGAAAGTAAATTAGTTAGCTTAATCACATTGTTTAAATGTGATTAATCTAAGTTAAGTAAATTTAGTTTGTATTTTAGTGAATAATCAATCACATATTATAATCAATGATTGAATTAGACTAGTTAAAATAAAATAAGTGAGTCAACCACACTCTGGTTAAATGTGGTTAATTGACAATCAAATTAAAAAGAAGAAAGTTTAAAGCTTTGTAAAAAAATTCCAAATTAGCGTTTGCAAATCAAATGTAGCGCTAAGAGGATAATCAAGTAGGCTTAGATTTAGTTAATTGCTATTTAACGATTAGTTGAAATTGTAATAAATTTTTTGATGTGACCATTTTTGGTTGTATGTAATATTATTGGATCACATCTCAATGAGCACCATCCACCCTACCTATATCAATGATGGAGGATCGTTCTCCCCCCCTACCCCCCACCCCCAAGCTCTCCTCTTCTCCACATGGTTTAATTACTTAGGGGTTCAAAAGGGAGGAGTCAAATCAATTACGTGGTGACCCTCTCGTACTCACTCCCACCCCTACCTCTTTCCACTCCCTACTCCATCCCCCATCCGAAAACACCATCCCACTCCCCCCCGCCTTAACCACCACTTCCTCCGATCCCCCACCAATAATCTCCCTACCATGGGAACAATCTCACTCCACCACATCACCCCAGCACTTAGTCTTTTTCTACATCACTTATCCGTACCGCACTTTGCTTCCACAACCTCACCCATGTGGACCTCCCTTTCCGTTAAATAAAATCCTCATCACCTTCTTACCCAATGTTGTACCACCATCTCAATACGCCCAACTCCACATTACTAAACCCTTATATGAATAAAGGTTTCCCACTCCCCAATATAACGGATCCGCCCATTTAATGATAAATGAATAATGGTAAGCCCATTTATCCCCATATAAACCACCAAAATCCCATTTCATCGCTTCATTCACTGCTTCAGAGAATAAAAATCTAAGTGCACACTTAGTCTAGTAGATTTTCCTCTACACCTAATCGTGGTACATGCCAACGTTGTGACCAAGTTCATACGAAAGATTTGTGTCCAAAGCACGCTTTCACCTAATTTTTCCGGGTAATTCTAAACTTTCATTCTTCATTTTCTATAATTGTAGCTAAAACCAAACATATAAAAATTCAAGGTCTCGATGTCAATCCTACATTTCCCTACCATAGACTTATATCACCAACCAAATAGTAGACCAACAATACAAGAGCGTTGACACAAATTCGATTTTGACTCGTATGAGCTTCACGATTGTTTGAAGAAAAATACCTTGACTGAAAAGCCGACCTTGGGCCTATGGGAATATTCCTCGCCCCAATTAGTTTTTCCATAGACGCATCACTTCCATGATTTTGTGTCTTGGTGAAAATTTCACACATCCCCAGCCAAAGGGAATTTTTCACGCAAAAAGGCATCTTCACCATGATTGTTGAATCTATCTCCTATATTTTCCAACTAAGAAAATTTTGACTCCCTAAAACCATTTTCAAGAGTTTTACCACAGACTATTCGAAACCTAACTTTCCGACAAATATCTAAGATTTTTGAGGTTTTTCTCCTTAAATATGTAATACTACTCAAAAGTAAACCCCAACCTATCCTCTATGTTGCATGAGATGACTAAACAAGAAATTGAAATCATTTCTCATGCATACTTGACTATCAATCACCAAATTCGGTTGATGAGGCCACCGTTGGTTTCTTTATTAGCTTTTACAACTCGTAAAACCCCCCAATTTCAACTACATTGAATTCATTGTAGAATCAATTCATGACAAATTCCTTAAGTTTTCTACTAAGGAAAATTTCAAGCATACTTTGTTTTTGGTTTATTTGTTTCTTTATAATGAGGCAAACATGTTTCCTTTTCCTTCCAATCATTAAATGAATAGGGTAATCCATAGTAATTTATCCACCGGACCTCTTTGGTGAGGAAAACTCTACCGAATACACCTTCTCGAAAGTTATGTTGATCAATTTATGATATATAATTGCCTCCTTGATAAACTATGATATAGATCCCTGACAGGTCCAAAGATACAAATATTTTTGGCATCTAAGATCAAATCAAGACAATGGATTAGTATTTATACCAAAACTATACTCGCATCGTAGCTTATGGATGTGAATTTCCACCCTATGGGCTCCCAAATTTTATTCTCCGAGGATATTATAATTGAAATATATAATGCAAAAGATACACATCGATGATATCCATTTTTCCATTCAAGAAAAAGTATCACTAAGTTTAAAGCACATGTTACATAACTTTTTTGTAACACCAACAAGAGGTAAAGAGGCAAGATTTTCTCCACAAACAAAATGAACTTCAATTTGAGTTTCACTTGGTCATAATGACCCTTTTGGCATCATTTGGTGTTAAAAGTGGAGCGGAAAACCACTCCTTACAACCACACTCCAAGACCAAAGATAGAAAAGTTCATGAATCCTAATCACTGGGAGGAGAATATACTAGAGGATGCAGAAGAATAGGTGATATCCGGAACTACTACACAACTCTAGTACCTCGAGATAAGATAAATAAAATACTAAGAGAGGAGGATTCCCCTTCAAGAATATAAATTGGGAGAAAATAAGAAGAAAAATACTAATTAAACACCACTATTTTCACAGGGAGATGGAGGAGATACTACTACAATCCTAACAAGCCCCCATGTTTTCACAGTAAAGAAGATATTTCACAAGATGTACCTATTGTTCAACCTACCAATACCCCCAAATTCAACTCAATCAATAGATTTGGCTCAGACACAAATGAACCAAACATTTTTCCAAGTATAAAGCTATTAAACAACATAAATTAAAAGTTCAAGGCCACAACGTACCCCACCATGGAATAAAAAAACTCCTCACATCATAGTCTTTGTTGAGCATTTGATATAGAGAAAGGGAAAACGTAGGTTTCGTTTCTTGAGGCACAAGTTCCACTTCCAGAGACATCACATGATTATAAAGAGTCCATATTTCTCTCCTTTGATCTAAACCGTATACACCCAATTTACCAAATTGAAATGCACAAAGAAACTAGGCAGAAAACAGATGTACTCTAATTGGACCAACATTGCCATGAAAACCTCCAAGTTTCGGTGCCTTAATAAAAAGGATATAGTCACAATTGAAGTTGGAAAACATTTCTATCCGTTGCTAAAGATACAAAAATCAAATCACCGGAAGAATTTGTAATCAAGTTTGGCTACAATACCAATGATGTATAATACAAAAGAGATCATGAATGAAGAAAGAATGTAGACACAAAATCATTGAAGAAACAACTTAATTCAATTTCATAGAATACCCATAAAACCAAGGAAGTTGGGGAAATGAAAACAAAAGGAAGACATGTTCAAAATCACTATTAAACAAACAGCGTACTGCAGATATGGAAATAGAAATGGAGAAACTCGCTCAAGGAAAATGAGCAATCATCATAGATATCCATATTTCTATGGACAAAAATTCCCATTTATGTTGTAGAAACAATAGGAACATCAATATCAATAAATGCACAAGAACAGACCACACATTCTTCAAAATGATCTGATCAAACCATGGAATAATTCTCCATCCAGGGGAAGGAAATTTAGTGTTAAAGGACCATCTTGAAACTTTGCAAGAGGTCAAATTGAAAATAGATAGTTCATATGTAGGAGAATTGTGGAAATATCACAAACCTACCCAAAGGGTTGAATAGTTGGAAAGTGAATAAAAATGGTACAAAATTTTGAACAAGAAAAAGGAACATATAGATATAGATAAATTAGGCCATGACTAAAATATGGCCCTCAATCTAGATCTTTTTTTATGAGTAAGAGTTGACGCAAAGATTCAAAGAAGTGGTGAAATAAATAGAAATAGATGTGGGGTAGAAACTTGGTGAAGAAATAACTCCAATAAGAAATTTTAATTCTAAAACGAAGGAAGAAATTTGAGAAATTACTTGGGACCAGATGGGACTGGACGATTTTGGAGGTAAGAAGGGTAATTACTAAAAAGAACCTTATGCTACAACTAGATAAAAAATGTCACAATATGGAACCCAACATCCAAAATTTTCATAAAAAGTTTGATATACTCAATAAAAAAGGACTACTATGACTAATATGAATGGAAAATAACCTATTTAGATTACAATATTATCGCACAAATTATTCACTATTGCATGAGATAAGTCAAATTTTGGAGGCATAAAAGGAAACATCACAGGGAGGCTTATGGATTCTATATATTATGAGTTATTCATCAAACATGAGGTCAAAAACCTATTTATCATCAATCCTACTTTCCTTTAAGTATAGAAGTAGATGATACTTACAAGAAGTTGATAAAGTTTTGTATACCAAGCAAATATCGAGGATAAATTATGTGAACTACTTGGGTAAACCAATTCCACCCAAGAACAAGATGATAGGGCAACATTTTTCAGTCTAGTCTTCAATGAAAATCCTTTAGAATAGAGCCAAAAACTACAACAATTTCATATCTCCTGTATTTTTGTTCTATATTTGTAAAATAGTTTTAGATATTTGTAAAATATCTCGAGTGTTTTCACTCAAGATATTTTTTGATAATTTTGCATAAATACTTCAAAATTAGAAGTATTATCGTTGGGACTTGTATGAAGAAATAAAATTCTAATGTAAATGTAACACCCCTAGTTTTATGTTTCCCGCAAGCTACACATGTGAAGTTTAATCCAAAGGGAAGTGGACCCAATGGATAAGTATTTTGTGGATGTAATTAAGTATTTAATTATGGAACAAATAAAATAATTGGTAGATTGACCAAATGAGAATTATGAGATCACTTGCCAAATCCATGAGGATGGAAAGAGTAAATACTTTCCAAAAATCTTTCAAAATCCTCGAAAGAATTTATTTCCAAATTAGATTTTTGAGGAAAAAAATCTAGTTTCTTTCCAATGAGGTGGAGAGTGTTGAAGAGGTAAAGCCGAGAAATGCAAAGCACTTAAAAATCCCAAATAAGTGAAGCTTAGGCAAACAGAAGAAAAGCATCCTAAAATTTTGGACGAAAATTAGAAAAAAACAAAGTTTTTAGGGAGCAAAACTTAAATAAGCTACTCCTAAACAACATTAGAGGTTGGTCTATTATGGAGGTGATCTCAAATTTCTGGTGAGTTCTCGAGATAGAGGGACTCTAAGGTTGGGAGGATCCATTAACGGCTTAAGTGGTATGGTTACAGTTGTTTATGAATGATTGAATTTATTTGTTGTTATGTATTAGGGTTAATGATTGCAAACATACTACTTGCAATGTTTTTTTCTCGTGTTCCATACATTTGCTTAATTGTTAGAAGAATTAAATCCTCTCGCTCGCATAGTTGTAGGAACAAGAATTATGGGAAATTAGCTTAAGCTCTAAACCAAAGACTCAGTTTTAAACTGAGATTTATGTTACCCTCATAATTCATAAATGTGTAACTTTAATCGTTTTTGTTAAGAATAGAATTAAATCGTAAAACACTTAAAAACAAAACATGTATGAAGGAGTGATTAAATATGTAAAGTGCAGATCCGTAGATTTGTTGAAGTAACAAAGGCATGTATATCTATAGATTTACCTCTAGGATAAGAAAAAAATACAGATGGATGAGTACCGTTATTATTAGAGTTAAAGATATCCATATAAATAGAGCTAAATATTGTTTAATAAACTCCGTACACACCTTCCGTCCGAGAAATAAACATAAAATGGTGCATGAATGACATCTATTAATGGTGAAATGTCCAAACTAAATACCTTCTTGGAAATTAAATATAAGGAAACTTATATGAATTAAAAACCAATTTTATAAGTCATGAAGAATAACAAATATTTTCACCACCAAATCTACCTAAAATGCGTACTTGAAGTGCTAACTAGAAAAATTGATATAATAATATTCTATAAAATAAAACAATAATGCCGTAGTCTATTATCATTGTCACAAGTAAACAATTCATGGAAACTTTGAATCAAGGAGTGTAAGGAGAGTGATACCGTGAGAGAATAGTATAATATACATGAATACACAGACCAAGTGGAAATTGTGATAGTATAGTCGCAGCTACCAGGACTGTTACATATTTTGTAGACTCTTGTAGCAGAGATATTTATATACACTTATGTTACTACAAGGGAGGAAACCGAAATACAAGATAAGAATGGTAAACTTATCAATTCTATCAAGTAAATTGAAGTAGATAAATTCAAAGAGAAATAAAATCCCAACATGAGCATAAACCCTAAAATAGCGATCTCGGAACCCACCATAGTATATCATGAAATTGCCTTTTCGAATGGATGGAATATTTGTATATATATGAAAATAAGACTCAAATGGTTTGAACAAATTATGTATAACAAATTATGTATTTTTCATGTCAATTCTCGAAGAAAAATAATAAAACGAGACTATCTCGTTCCATAGCCAATCCATAAAAATCATGGTCCCGTAACTATATTATCCGGAATTTTTTAACACTAAGTTCTCCGTGTAACAAGCTTATTATTACTAATTAACAAAATTTATGAAAATAAGATCAAAATGGTCCGAACAAATTATGTATAATAACATGAGACTTCCGGCTTCACTTCTCGACCAATACGTTGTCGATACCGACCTTCCTAGTGCAGTGGTGAGTTAATTCAAATCCGAGTGAAAGACCAATTCACTATAATCGTGAAGGAATTCGTAATGTGATTCAAATTTACCGGAACAAAATGAGAGCATGTAAGACATACCAATTAGTCGCTACTAATGGTCTCACAGATAACAATATATTAGCATCGAGCATAAACAGCTGATTACCTTGGAAGATTGAAACCTCAACCCAACGACTCGCAAAAGAAAATATATATTTTTTATTAAAAAATTCGAATACCGTAATATTCATCAGAACTAAAGAACATGGTGGTGAAAATGTTACAAGTGAATCGATTCATACCTAGAGTAGAAATTACGAAGTCGAAAGGAAAAAGATGTCTCGGAGCTAGGAAGCCCAATAAACCGCGTATGGCCACGAAAGACCATGAGGAACAACTCCTACCAGCCAATGATTAACTAAGTTAGTACAAATATTTAGCAAAGGGACGCTAAACCAAATGCAAGAAGTGATGTCGGAATAAAATCACTCATGACCGACAGGGAGATTTCAACCAGAGATTGATTCATATTATAATGAGACTCGTTTTACTCACATTTAAATGAAAACATGGTGGAAAAATTTAACAACCTGTTTCATCACCTTAAATCAAATGTGTTGAGAACGAGAGGAAATTTTATAAAGGAGTTACGCACAGAGAATAAATCAGATACTCAAGCAATTAAAACATCCAAATTCGCATACCGAGTGACAACAAGTCAAGAAATAGTACGCCGTGCTTCCGGGAGAGCATGACGCTCATTTTCCCCAAACGAGCAGTAGCCCTCGACCACCAGGAGTCGATCAAGAATAGTGAAGGTGAAAGAACAATCCCATTCACGACACAGAGGTAAATACGATTTCTCAAATTGAAACCAACAAACCCTAACATAATCGGAAAGCCGCTCACATCGTCCAAGTGTCCTCGCATCTATGACACGCGGATCGATTGGGGAAGATCAAGAATTAATACATAGTCATCCACCACATAAATGAAAATCCATGGAACTCAATCTCTGCGTACTCGTGATCGAATCACATGGCCGACGATAACAACAAACAAACCTACGTTGCATAATGGAAAATGAAAACAAATAATCCTTACAGGTAAACGTGAACCAAAGTTGGTCGAGAGATGACAACAATTAAACCAGGGTTGTCAATTCAAGTTGACGTGGAGAGCTCGACGAGGTTAACCAAGCAACACACATAAATGCAACCTCGCCACCCACACAACCAAAAGACAAAAACTTTAATGAAGCGATCTCTCCAGAGATTCGTCCTGGGCTTAAGGGTACGTGTGATATCTATATGCGATGAGGAAAAAAATCACACATGAGAGCAATGTGGTTAACAGAATAAATTCACGAACCAAAATACGATTTCAAATAGAACAAACTATTTCGGACTTTGGATAATTCCAGATCACAGCATAGTGTGTAAATCATGAAAAGGTACGAGTATCTAAACACAAATTTATAACCATATCAACCCTATAATCCATAAGGGTATAATGTCGAAAGCAAAAACGTGACCATGGTGGACCCTATAATGTTGAATGTGAAATTTTAATGCATAGATGGAAATTTGTTAGGAATAAAAGTAACCATTTAACTTATGTGGTGAGTAGCATATATATGGTAGTATAAATATATAACAAAAAGCCACACAAAAACTTATGGGAAGAGTAAATAAAACTATGATAGTTAGCCAAGCACATACATATACGAGTAATAGTAGGGATAGGAAAAACCTCACTTCAATAGAATTTCATATAAATGATGAAATTCAAGGTAGAAGAACATAAATTAAACTATCAACAGGAAAAAAAATTTGGGGTGGAAAAGAAGAGACATTATAGTAAAGTTGTTCCTTAAGCTCAAGTGGATGAGTTTTTATGCAATATAGAAAACATTCTAGGATTCCCGTGTTCCACTTTAATGGTGAAGTATATTCTCTTGTTAATGTGTCCATCGTCAATTTTGGTTAAAAAAAATAAGAACATGATTTTTATTAAGTACACTCAATTTTGGCTTCAAAATAAAGTTAATGCTTTCAAATCTAAAAGTAAACAATATAATTCTTGATTTCTATTTGTTTAATGGATCCTTAAGCTTTCCATATTTACCATCTCGCAAAGCTCATAAGATCTCATAGGTATTCCTACCTTGCCCCGTTAAACTTATTTGTTACTCTTGTAATTGATAAACTTGAAACTTTACTAAATCCATTTCCCAATGGCTTTCCCTGTTTTCCCAACCAAACAATTTTAAAATACAAACCTTGAACTTTCACATCTAGCCCAAAATCCTACAAAGAAAACAAAGTTAAACATGACAGAGATCTCTCTCGAGTTTATAAGGGCTAGTTTTCAAAATTAAAAGAGGTTATAAAAAGGCCTCTTGGTTTCTTTTCACAGCCTTAATAAATTATAGAGTTATAACAACTAGTAGACATTATTCTTTCCTATGGAAATATTTGATGCTAAAATGACAAGGATTTTTGACAACATGTGCATTTGGTATAACCCTACCAAGAAACAAGTAGGAAAACCATTATAATGTTATTTTTAAACCCTTAAAGGTAATATTATAGGAAACCATATATTAATTTAAATCAAAACCATAAAAATGAAATATACAATAAAAACATTTGAAAAACTATGAGATAGTAAATTGCAAGAAATTCCCCCATTAAAATGAAGAGGAAAGCAATGGACGCAACAACCAAAATATATATGTAAACCATAAAGCCATATTTTTTAAATTTGTGATAAGAAAAAGTACAAGGATAATCTTGTTGCAATATTTGAAATATATATAATACCTAAATGAATCATATTTATAGGACTACGTACAAAATACATAATGGAAAACTTGAAATTCTCAAAAGAAAATGTTAGTCGCATCTTGTTCCACAATTTTATAAAAATCTACGAAAGAAATTGTTATATAGATACGAAAGATAATGTTTCAGTATGTTAGACACATAGTATATAAGTAGGCTCCATAACATTGTGAAGTTCAAGTGTATCTCTGGGAGGGAAACCCACATGGAATAGAGGTAATACATTTGTATTTGAGTTTTGAAGGTGGTGTTCTTGATCTACAAGGGAACCAATCCCAAAAGATAGTGTTTGGCATAATGGTAGTATGTTTTACTTCTGGGTTATGAAGGTGATGTGTTTTATTCATGGTGGGAAAATCTCGAATGTCCAAAATTTGTGTTTAAAGAAATAAATTATAACCATCATCATTATAATTAATACCTTGGTACATTATCTTATGATGATCAATAATATAGACCCTTTTGTTTAGAGAAATAAACTTTTATGTTCTTGTTAAGAACAATATGCTTGCATGGATGACACTAGAATATGAATTAAGGATTAGTGTGTAATATGGAGGTACATTACATGCGATTAGAGTTTTAGGTTACAACACTTAGGCAAATGAGATATATCACAACCGGAATTTAACAAAAATAAAATTGTCGTCTTGCTACGCTGGGGAGAAAAAGTAAAGAGTAGTCATGAAAGAATCATCTTCCGCACCTCTTTATGGAAATGAAATTTAGGTAAAACTGGTGGTGTCGAATAATCACATGTAATAGAATTATTATATATTATGAATAGTCTTAAATTATAATTAGCAAGCATTATAGAAGATAATTAAAAATTATTGAAATATTATGTTGATAAGGAAAAACCTATCAAAATTATAAGTGAAAGTAAAAAATCATAAAATGATAGAAAACCCATTATGGAGAGAAAGAGGTATCCCCGAACATAAATTACCAGGAGAGTATAAATGAGAGTGAGTTACCAACCGAAGAACAAAAAATAGCTATATGTAAAGGAATAAAGCATATTACTACAATACCACCGGTAACACCTAATTAGGTGAAGAAGAAAATAAATTAGAATTGTAGTGAGAATTTAAGAAGATCGGGGCTTTGATATTTGATTGTGAATCAAAGGAGGAAAGTGGAACATGCATGTTAAACATGAATAAACATTTTCAAGTATACAAATACCTAGTAATCCCAGTTAGAATGGCCACTTACGAGTTGATGGGCAGAATTCATCCCTTATGGTGGGATGAGATTAGAATTATACATAATATAGAAGACATGAATATGAGTTGGGAGGATTTTCAAAATCGCTTCATAGGAAAAAAAAAAATATCTAACAAAAAGGTATTATGATGACAGACATGGGTAAGAGCCTATGAGTTTAAGCTAAGTCAGATGACCATGGGTTAATACGTGATTAAATTCAACCATATCCTATGGTATGTACTAAACATCGTGAGGATACCGAAATGTAGTCAGTCTCATTAGCTCCTAGACCTTTCCTTCAAGGAGAATACTTAGTATAACAATCCAAAATGGAATGGATGAAGCATGAAGAGGCCAAAATATGTTACCAATAATACAAACAACAAAATTAGACCCAAAACCATGGAAAAATAAGAAATAATATAGATTCATGCAATGGAATAAAGGGAACAAATATTCATCCTTTTAGAATTATGTAAAGAATCATGAAATAGAAACTTCAATATAAATAATAATTAGTAGAAGAGTCAACCAAAAATAAGATCTAGATAAATTGATATAAATGTTGTAACAATAAACAGAAGGAGATATAACCCTGTTGTGTTGGGGTTGAGGAAACCTTATATAATTTTGAATTACACATAGAGTTAAATCTAATCAAGATTTAAATAATGTACAAAAACCTCCTATTGTAAATGATGTGTATAGGAGTATTCTTAGAATCAATGTAACCATGGAGGATTGGAAAAGTTGAACATCAACAATTAAGATTGAGAAAAAGGTAGTATTTTTGAACCAAGCTATGCCAATTCTAATAGACCCCAAACATATATTAATTTATGTTATTCTAAAAGTAGTAATTAAAAATTGAAAAACTTGGCTAGTAAAACTAGCAACTATTGCAAAAAGAAATATTACTAGTTTTGTTAGGACTTCCATATTAATTTCAATGGGTTTAAAACATAAATCAACTCGAATATCCCACCCCATGATCATACGATGTTGATAGGTATGGATTATCTAGAAAGCATAGAATAGTTATTAACTATCTAGATAATATTTCTACTTGTACTAATGATGAGGGTAGTATAGACCATTATAGGTATACCTAGACTAATATAAAGTAATATATATTAGACTATCAATTAAACGATTTGCAAGCAATGTGTGTACACCTTTTGCAATATAGTTGGAAGATTTAAATCAGGAAAACAAAGAAAATACTTTGGATGACTTTATAGTGGTAAGGGAATTAAAAGTGTTTTCAGATGAAATTCATGGGTTTCCATCAGAAGGAGACATTGATTTTACCATTAAGTTCAATATGTGAAAATGCTAGTTTCAAGGGAATCTTATATAATGAGTGTACTCGGAGTTAGTGTGTTAAATATTCAACATGAAGAATTGTCGTACAAGGGATATATCGTACCAAGTGTCTCACCTTCATGAGAACCAATACTTTTCTTAATGAAAATGAGGGTAATCTTATATTATCTATAGATTACAATATCAGCTTAACAAGTTGAAAATAAAAATAAGTCCCCACAAATCAAATTAACGATCTATTTGATTGCGAAGAGAGAAACAATCTTCTCTAATATAGACTTGATATCCAGTTAACATCAAAATATAATTTAAGATGAGGATATACACAAGACTACTTTTTAGAACCATATATGGCCATTATAGAGTTTATTATTCTTCCTTTTGAACAAAAATTCCCCAACCGCATTTTTATGTATAATGAATAATATTTTCAGCTAGCATTCAGGGAAAATATTGTATTGATATTCAATGATGACATCCCTATTTACTCTAAGACAATAGAATATCATGAAAAAAACTTAGAAATAATACTAGGAAACACTTGGAAGAGAATCAATTATATGTTAAATTTTATAAGTGTGAATTTTATCAAGGTTCATTTAGTATTTGGGGTACATAATATCCAAAGAAGAATCATGATAGACCTTAAAAAGGTCAAGAAAATTATCAATTGGCCTATTCCTAAAGATGTATTTGACATCATAGTTGACATCATATTCTATTTGATGACAGTTATTACCAAGAACTGAATAAGCTTTCATAGTTTGCTCATCATATAACATCCTTACAAAAGTAAGGATAACTATTGGACCCAAATTCTTAATGAAAAGGTTTGATTAGATGAAGTATTTTCTTTGTAATTATAGCTCCTATATATAAGATTTTAACCCAATAAATATGATACTTTGTACACATATGTACCTGAGGGATTACATGGAGTGTTATTAAGACAAACCATGTTATACCTATATGTAGGAAGCTAAAAGAACATGAAAATAATAAATGTAAGTAGGGTGTACCAAGAGTTATATGTGGTAATTAATGCTTTAAAATGTGGTATAATTACTTTTGGACAAGAAATTAACATTATGGACTGATCATATTAGATTGAAATATTTCTTTAGTCAACCAAATTTAAATGTGAAAAGCAAAGTGGATGGATTTTTAGTGGAATGGATTTTTAAATCAAAAAATAAGGGGGGGGGAGGTGTAGAGGCATTGAGTACAAGTTAAAATCAAATATGTGTTCAAAAAATATTGTCATTGATGAAAAGGAGCAACACCCTAATTATCATTCAGAAAAGGAGCAAATCAGGATTAGCTAGAGTATAAAGGAGCTATAAAATCAAAGAAGCCAAAATTACAAAGGGATGAGAGGAAAAGAGTAAGAAGAGGAAGAAAAGTGCCAAAGGATCAGTATTAGTGGCAAAGGAGTAAGCAAAGGAGCATGAAAGAGGATCAACACTTTAATTATCATTAAGGCAAAGGAGCAGAGAGGGGTAGTAAAAAGGCAAGGAGCAACATTAGAAGCATTATCAAGGAGCAAAGGCAACAAATGCATGAATTCAATGTCATGCATGAGTGGGAAGAGTTGTGGAGCACATAAGCCAACTAGTGAACGCGTTCAACTAGTGGAGAAAGGTAACTGAGTGAGAAATGATCGAAGAAGGGAAAGCCTAATGGGAAGACATAAAAGTACGTGAGTTCGCAGTAGAATCTTAAATTTCCAAAAAACATGTTCATAAATGTTTGGTGGGGAAATCACAAATTGTAATTGCAATATAAGGCCTTATCTCATATCACAAATCGCAAGATCATAAAGGTGAAGATCATAAGAACAAGGTTGAATTGCTGAAATGCGAAATGTTATAAAAGCCCCGTACACAATACCGTCAGACCTAAATACCAAAGATTTTAAAGTCTAGCGTTAGACCCATTCGCGCATATCGCAAATCGCAATATCGAAGGGTGAGCAGATCACAAGAACAAGGTTAACCACTAAAATGCGAAATGTACGATATGAGAAAGGAAGTGATGCATTTTCATGTACTCCTAATATAATTCGTGTCTGGGGTCAAGTTTATTTCCTTAAGAAATCACATCGGAAAGAAACTAAATGTGTGTATAATATATAATACATAGGATCAATAAATTGTGATAAGACTACTAGATTTGATGTAGTTTCAAAGTAAAATTCTAAAGGATTTCAAATCTACAGTGTATAAGATTTCCCTTTGAGAAATCGCATCGGGTTTTCGAAGAGTTTATGCATAACAAGAAGCACATGTGAACGCCGAAGTGCGAAACACAATAATCAAGTACATGATGCAGTCAAAGTAAAGAGTTAAGGATTTCTAAGTCCAGGAGTCCGGTTTTTCCTTTATTAAATCATACTGAGAGAAAAGAAGGATTATAATGTAAAACAAAGGAAACACCGAAATGCTTATATGACCGAATGTGATATTGTACAAAGGTAAATATTAATATATTTCCAGGTCTAGCTTTAATTTATGCTTGAGTTTACAAAGAAGTAAAGATGACCAGAGCTGACCAGTGTACAAAAAAGAAATCCTAAATGAAAGAAAAGACTCCTAGTTAAAAAATACCCAACCCCTGCGTAATGTTGTATGCGGTTGTAGTAATGAGTTAAAAGGAAAGGTTAAATGAGGAAAAGACTTAAAAGAATTCGACATTTCATTCAAGATTAGTGTATCTTTAATAAAAATTCGAACACAACAAAAGGAGATTGTAAGGGTGACCGATATAGAAAGAAGCAGTGAAGGTTGAACGCCCGTAGGCACGAGAAGAAGAGAGTTGGGAAAAAAGGAGCATATGTTGGCATTTTTGGAAACACAACAACCAGGTCAAGCTGTCAAAATAAAGTTATGAAAAAATGCGTTAGCAAGAGAAACAAAAGAAAACTATATTTCCACAAAACACAAAGGTAAAACAAGAAAAGAGATGAGATCACTCAGTGAAGGTTGTTTTAAATGTAACTTCACAATTAATTTTTTATTGTTTTTGATGCAAAGGCAAGTATCCATGTGAATAGGAAAAACTCCATGAGTGATGTAATGATTATTTATGATGTAATAACTCGAACTGAAGAATGAGGAATCAAATGGGTGGAAGGAATAGCGTCAGGCCTATTCACTTTGTATTCCTTATAGAATTAAAACAGATGCGCTATTCATATAAGAGATGTAATATCAGTGTGGATAGAAAGGTTAGAAAGCTACATAATAGAAGAGGGCAGAAGAATGTAAGATATGAAAAATGTTAGAAAGCGTAGAATGGAATGTAAGAGAGTTGAAAATGTTAGAGAGTGGAAGAATCAAAGAGAAAGATGATAGAGATGATGGCCACACTTGCTGATTCAAGAGAATTGAAGGTAGAAAAGGCAAGAAGAAGGAGGCATAATAGTTACATCTACATAAATCAACATATGATTTTACTTTTTTAGTGGGGGTGAGGGAGTTCAAGCTCATATCAAGTTATCTTAATAGATGTTCAGCTTGGAGCTTTTTGAGGTAGGAGCCTCCTGGGTTGTAGCCCGTAGAAAATAAGGGGAGTTTGTGCTTCCATTTCGGTTGCAACTTTATAAAATTCCAATGGAGCTGGGTGAGGTAGGAGCCTCCCGTAGGTTGTAGCCTACAAAAAAATTATGGGAGATTCGCTCTTGCAAGTTGTAGCTTGCAGAAATTCGAGGTAGTAGCCTCTTGTAGGTAGATGCCAAAAGAAAATTAGTTGTGAGAGGGGCAGGAGCTTTCCTTTGCATCAAAACAATAATAAGATGTGGTTTTCTCTCTCATGGGTTTCCACTTATATCTCGGTGTCTATGTGCTTGATTATTATGTGTTGATGTTATGTTTTAATCGCTTTTAATTACTAACTAATATCCACACATTCAAACTTTTGTTAAGTCGACATGTATTAAGCTACTTATAAAACAAAGTAGTTAATGGGTGTAAAGAAAAGAGTTTTAAATTTCCATGAATGTACTAAACCGATTCGTCCCCCCCCATTTTAGCTAAGGGTTCATCAATTGGTATCGCAGTGCGTTCAAAAAGACGTCTAAAATTGAAGGAGGTTGTAAGTCCCCAATATGGCTAGTCTAGAAGGGCTTTACAAATCAAGCCCCTTTATTTACTCATAATAAATTATGCTTTTAGGAAATTAAGAATGAGAAAATACTTAATTCTTCTAAGAATAGAAGTTTGGGTTGTTGTGAAGCAAAATATGCACCAAAGGAAATTGACATTGAGAAAGAAGGAAAACAAAATTTCATGTACTAATGAAAATAGAAATGAATGCACTCTTGAGTGCTTTGAGTGAGTTAGAATTTATCAAAGTAATGGTTATGTAAGACTACCAAAGAAATATAGGATACACTTAAAAAAATATTCACGAGGGAGACAAAAAGGTGAATATGGCCAAACTAAAATCACATAGAACTTAGTTTGAAAATTAAAAATGAATGAAGATGAAGATATAGTTGCATTCTTATTAACAACATTGTAGAAGTTGTGAATAAGGATAGGCCTAGGAGAAGAAATTAAAAGAAAGTGCTGTAACACAAAGATTATCGATATCTCTACCACCAAGGTTTAATCCTAAGGTTTTTCTCATAGAAGAAACAAGAAGTTGGGAAACCTTGACCAAAGAACCAATTATTTGTAAACATAACAACATATAAGATGAGAATTCCTAGAAGGGAAATAAAACATGAGGGAGACTTCAAAGAAGACAAGTGCATAAAGAGAAGGAAGGTACATGCTCATGATCTGATGAAGAAGAAGCCAAATTTGTTATAAGATTGGACAAAGGCACAGTAAGTATAAAGGTAAACTTCCATTCAAGTGATTTAACCGTGTAAAATTTTGCCACTATGCCTCAAAATGACCCAATAAGATAATAGAGAATCAAAGCAAAAGGAAAGAGAAAATCAACTCCTATAATATGTAAAGGAAGAAATTTAAGAGAAAAACCTTTGTTTCCCAACAAGATAGTAGTCCATATGAAAGCTAAGATGACCACGTATGAAGATGGAATCCCCATAATTCACACTCAATGTGGCATGGATGATCTTGAAGATGATCTCCTCGAATATGAAGAAAAGCAGGTAGACCTTAATGGGGAGTTTGTTAGTGCCTAAAGGCACCACAGACTCAATCTCAAGACTAGAAAACAAGGAAATAATTTTGAAATATGTTAATGAAGAACTAAATTCTTAAGATTTTATTAAGTTGAAGATTGAACTAGAAGAATCAAGGAATGTGGAGAAGACATTCACTACGTAAAAATAAGAGAGAAAACTTAGGAATGTGGAAGATTGGAAGAATATATGGTGATTCTAAGGAAGAAATTGGAAACAACTCAAACTGATTAAAAATGAACATTCAAACTTGAAAGGTGCCGAATAATTCGATAGGATATTGAATGCACAAAGATCTCCTCTTGTAAAGTTTGGGATAGGATATGAAGGAGAATCCATCAAGTCAAGACAAGGGATAATAAATTTATTACTTGCAAAGATGTAAAAGTAAAAAGATAACTCTCATCAATCTAAGATTATTTCCCTAAATAGAAGACCGATAGACGAAAGGAGCAAAGCTAGGGAATCAGCTCAAAGATGAGTTTGCATCCATGGAGAACTCGTAGAAGGTAGACATTGAAAGGGATGATGAATCATTTCAAAAAGTATCCACATGTTGAAGCCAACAAGAACTTGATGTAATGAAATAAACAAAAATAGGCAACAACTTCAAGAGAAAATAATCAAAGGAAGAAGAAAGTAGTTGCAAAAAGCTCAATTTTTTCCTTAAGATCAATTCCGAACAAGTTCGGGGAAAGATCTCAAAGGAGGTTATTTGCTCCTATGAAAAATATTACATGTTTCTCTTGTCATAAAACAAGACATATTGCTACACTTTGTAAGACAAGGCATATCAACTTTAACCAAAGAAAGATGGAGAAAATGAGAAGACCCCTCAAGCAAGAAATGTAAAATACAATCTTTCACAAGGTACACAAATCATTTCCCTGGCTATTTTTATTCATGCAATGACTTTCCGACATGTAGAATCAATGTAAGACAAATAAAATCATGTTTAACCAACAAAAAGATGCAAAATGAGAAGACTACCTCAAGCAAAAAAATGGAAAGGACACAACCTTCACCAGGTACACATAAATCATTTCATGATATTGTTATTCATGCAATGAATTTGGAAATAAATCCGTTGAATGTAAACTATGTTAAAAAAGGAGCACAAACGCGATATACATAAGCTCAAACGTATCTAGGTAAAATAAAATGTTATGTATTCCACAAGCTTGGACACAAAGAAAAATGACAAGACGTTGCCATACATTAAAGGATCAATAGACAAGATGATGGAACCAAATCAACCGACCAAATTGTGAATCAAAAGGGAGATGCAAGACATGATGAGGAACCCTAAAAAGTACGGAAGAAGAAAAAGGGGAGCCCGTTACTTCAATAACATAATGAATCCATCATAGTCTCAGGGAGATGATATAGGGAGAAACACATATATCTAGTCAGTGATAGACAAGAAGAAAACATCCGTATGGAGATCACCATAAAAATTCCCTACAAGAGTTGTCAAAGAAGAGCCGCTTGGAATACAAACATGTAACACCCTAGTTTTATGTTTCCTTCAAGCCAGATACATTTTGAAACTTTAATCCAAAGGGGAGTGGACCCCAATGGATAAGTATTGTGTGGATGTAATTAAGTATTTAATTATGAAAAATAAATAAAATAATTCTGTGCATATTGACCAAATGAGAATTATGAGATCAATTGCCAAATCCATGAGGTATGGAAAGAGGCTAAGACTTTCCCCAAAAATCTTTCAAAAATCCTTGAAAGAATTTATTTCTAAATTAAATTTTTGAGGAAAAATCTAGTTTTCCCCAATGAGGTGGAGAGTAGTTGGGAAGAGGTAAAAAGCTGGGAAAAGCAGAAATCAGCTTTAAAAGTCCCTAAATAAGGGAAGCCTAGGCAAACAGGAAGAAAAACGTCCTGTAATTCTGGACGCAGAATTAGAAACAGGCTTTGGGGAGCAAAAGCTTAAATAAGCTATTCCAAAACAGATTGGGGGTTGGTCTGTTCTTGGAGATGATCTCAGCTTGGGGGTGAGTTATGGAGATAGAGGAACTCTAAGGTTGGGAGGACTGGTCAATTGCAAAAGTGGTATGCCTAGAATGTTTATGTATGGGTGAATTTCTTGCTATTGTGTTGTGTGATTAATGACTATGGATGTTACTTTATTTTAAATCTGAAATTGGTATTCCATACATTTAACAGAATTGTTTAGAAGAAATTAATCCTCTCAATTTCTGTAGAGTTGTAGGAATAGGAACTATGGGGGAAATCATCCAGAAGCTCTAAACCTGTTGCTGGTTTAAATCTGGAGATTCATACTACTCCCATAATCCACTAATATTATAACTTTAATTTGCTTCTGTGAAATTATTAACTTAATTATGTATGAGCTAGGAACCCAGACTTAGAAGATTAATTATGAACTTAAATAAAATGTAAACATTAGGTGCTGTACAAATGTTACAGATATAAATTTTTTGAAGTGTATGCTTATGTATCTCGTAAACTACTGCAAAAAGGAAAAAATCTGAGCTGAACAGGAACCAATATCAGTCCTCAGAACTATATACATTCAAACAGAAAAGTTGAACAGTACCAAAGAGATTAATAATACCGTAATGACAGAAAGAGTAAAATAAGAAATTTCTTCACTCTATATAAGCACTATCTCTCTATTTATTAGATAAAATATTAACTAGATGAGTTGCATGCAGACTAGGTATAAGCAGGAAATCTTAATCAATTTGGCAATTTCCTACTTTTGATATAGTAGTGAAATGTCAATAGTGAAATCAAACTGTTTATATACCAGTAGATAATTATAATCTAAAAATAGCATGAATAGTGGAAAATCTCTGGAATATGTACTAAAGATACTTATTAAAAACCACCACACTAAGATTTCCGAGATCATAGTGAAGTAATTACCGGAACTAAAGAGTTACACTTTAACTGAGATTGAAATTTCAGATACAGGAATTTCATTGAACTAATGTTATGCATAGTGAACAAAAAGAATGATGACCTTTTGCAGAGTAAATATTACTCAGTTAAGAATATATGTATATCTGGAAAGGAAGCATATAAAAATATCTGAGTCCATAAAATAATAATAGCACATAACGTAATAATGTTCAATTTTGAGTAGAGTATACCCAAACCCTATACTGTCAACACAGGGTATATTTCAAAATTTATTAAAATGTCTGAATCTCGAGAGATTCGATTACAGTTTACATTGAACTAGGAGACGGAAATTAAAAAGTTTTGAGGCAACTCCTTGATTCATTCTCGAGAATAACCCTTGAATACCGACCTAGAATAGGAGTAAAACGAGCGTTAACTCCTAAACGTCAAAAGTAATAGCTCTTGGCGAATAACCTCATCGGAATTTCCAATAATATCAATTACCTGTGTACCTACACGACAACAGAGGAGTTAGAGACTGTCGTGAGGCTCTGTGTAAACAAGCCGATATATATAAACGATAGTAAGACTAAATTAAACGGAATAATTCAAGGAGAGAAGGGCGTTTAAGTAGCCATTCTCACCTGAGAGAGATAGCCAGGGTAAAATGAGAAATCTTGACAAATTACCAACAGGAGCATAATTAATAAACTATGGGTGCACACTCAAATAATAATTATGATAACATTAAACCACATAGCAGAGCAGATTTGTACCTAAACAAATTGAGGAAGGATGCAGTCTGATCGCAGATAAGAAGAAATCCTTTCACAATTCCGTGGACGACATGGTAGTGTCGGACGAGTACCGAGGACAAAATCATAGCCTCGGATTAATAAAAAAAAAATAGACACACAGGCATCGTGTACCTACTGTAGGATGCACGAACGAGGATTAGCATAAAACGAATTGTTTAGAGCAGAAAGCTCTGTGGAACACATGTAGAAACCAAATCGTATACAGCCTACTGAAAACTAATAGAGCTTGGGAGAAAAAAAATTCCCATGCCGAGACGATGTCAAACAAGTTAAAATGCTAACCGTGTCATGAAATTATGGATATCAATACTGTTATTGGAAGGAACATGGTAATAATCCATAAAACATGGAAAATATTTATGAAAAACAAATGCAACGAAGCCATATGGTTTGTGTAACACGACCATAGGCGCTTTAGGGTTACCATCAATCTCCCCAAATATAAATCACAGAAACTCATGAAAACGAATGTATCATTACACTACGCCATAGTATTTCCAGACGGCTTGAATTAAATAATAATTGTGCCAAAAACAAAATACGAGCCATAGTCCCCAATATTGTGGAAAAAATCAGTGCCTATGTCAAATAAGTTCTGGATCGAATACCATACCTTGGTTGATGAGGGAAGAGGCGTCGACTTGAACAAAGTTCTCGCCATAGTGCAAAGGCAGCACATACGCATCACCGGGAAGAAAGCCAGAAGAAAACGCACTCTGAGAATGGAGAGCGAAGAAATAAACTCGGTTTGAGACGGTGAGTTTTATAAAATTTGGATTCATAAACCCTAAACACATCCAATCGTCCAAGTGGCAACCATCGGTCTGTCCACACAGGGATGGAGGAGTGTTTGAATGATATGACCCAAAGTCTTTCACATTAAAATCCAAACGTACCACGTTAATTACCAAACATACCAGTACAAAGAGGAGCATTTAACCAAGCTCAGTGTTTCACCATTAAAAACAATATAAAATACCACATATCTGGATTCGAGAATCCGAGAGGGAATAGAACGTGGATGCGAGCATACTTGCATCGAATTCCAATGAAAATAGAATTTAATACATGTCAGACAAATTATCTACCCTAAATAAATTGACATGAGACGGTTGAACGATATATCACTGTGTCACTTGAATACCACGTATGCCACAATATAAAAGAGCATTCGTTGCAATAAACATTGTTAAGAGATCGATTTCACCGCGAGGAATAATATAATGGCACATGTTGAAGTATTTGGTTCGAAAGTCCCATAGCATGGGATAGAACGTGACCATAGTCACGATTTATAGTATTGGTGCCAAAAAATTTTATACATCCATGAGAGTTAGAGATGTGTACACCATGGAAGCTCTATAGTAATACCATAATCGACCTTTGGGTATAAATGGAACCATAAATCAATAGAGAAACAAATTTTTAATGGTCTCAAGAGCAAGATAGGGCGGTGATTTAAAGGAGTTTATGAGAGTTAAAAGAAAGGTGACAAGTCTAAAGCTAAAACCCTTGGCAAAATGTTACCATTAGGTATACAAATGTAAATTGTTATTGAAATAAATTAAACTACACTGATATAGCCAACATGAAGGGTGAACTTTCTGAATGTATGCGCTATTGCTAACAACGGGAATTAATGCAGTAATAGAAAGAAAAAATTAGTGAAGAATGAGGTTCGTTACAAATGGTATCAGAGCCAAGTTAGATAAAACTGGGCTGTTGTTGTGCTCACTATATAAAATTATTTCTTATTGAGATTTTTTTGTTACTGATATGTGTTGTTTAGTGTACAGTGGTACTGAACAGAAAAGTCAAATGGCTGAAGGTGATGAGATTTATGTTGATCTACATGATGAAGATAATACACCAGATCCTAACGCTCCAGTGATGACAATGTTGCAGTTTCGGCGAGATAGTATAGCTAAACCAGGAATAATGATTTGTCATTGTGCAGAGTAGAGTAGGAAAATATCATGGAAGAATTGACTTCACGAACTGACGAAGGTGAAGGTTGGAAGAGAAGAAAGGCAAGTTCTCATTGATTATTTTGGGAAAAGATGACACTACTAGACATCAATATAAACAAATAAGAATTACACGGGGGATTCCGAAAGATCAAATTGTTGAAAATACAACAAGATGATGGAGCTTAGTGAAATGAAGTCGCCTTCACTAAGTGGGCCCGCAGGCTATTTTTGGCGCAAAGTCTATTTTTAGACTATGTCTATTTTTAGACATATGGAGCATGGTCTAGGAGTTGTAGTATGCTATTCTTGGATGATTGGTCGAGTTGGTAAAAATAGATGGACTTATATTTTTAGACATACAGGTCGAAGTCTATTTTTAGACTGCCTGTCTAAAAATAGGTCAGTCAAATATTATTAGCCCTTAATAATATTTGGACTCTAAACTTCAGTTTATTCTCTTACAGCACTTCAATTGGAGCTACGGATGTGGCTCATGCATCTGACAGAAGGAATTATGCTATTCCTTGGGGTTTGGTGAGCTCATGCATGGTTGACTTCAGTTAGGACTTCAGTGGCAGAGTTTGGTGGAGTTGATGAGACAGTTGGTGGAGTTGTGTTCGGTTTAACTTAGTTGAACTAGTTGTGATTAGTTTAACTAGCTAATCAATTAGTAATGAGTGGAGTGAATTAAATATTATTTAATTCACTAATTATTAACTCATTATTCAACTCAAGAACACATCAGTTCACTACAGTGCATGGACAGTTCAATGGAGACCAGTGGAAGAGGTAGATGAAAGGGTGAGTTTGCTATTAGTTGCGACAGCAGTTGTGCTTGAGATTTGCACAAGAATTGGAGGAGATTGCCAATGATGATTGCGCAGTTGGAGCCAGTGAGATTCGAACTTGGATCTCTCATTAGACCAGCCTTGATTGCGTAATAGAGGCAGGCAATTAGTGGATGAGTTTTGAACCTGTGACTTGTTCAAAACCAAGCTAGTTTGTGTGTAACTTTTAGAGACAGTACTGAGTACTTGTGAGGAGTATTGTACTGAGATTGTTACATGTTTCTCTTCTATTATAATATACAAATAGCTGGGGGTTTTCAGCTATAATATTTCCCCATTACATATTGTGTTTATGTGCGCATGCGACTGTTTCCATTTCCGCAAATTGATGATTGATTGTAGAAGAGGTTATGTGTTGCATATGAATTCGAATTAGTATGTGATCAGGATAATCTCAGTGGATAAATCTTCATTATTCAGAAAATTTCTACATGGTATCGGAGCGAATTAATCATCTGGATCTATTGCAGTGATTACAATATTATTTCGGTAGACAGAGTCTGTAACGGGCCAGGTAGCCTCTGGATCCATCCTTTCTCTGAAAGGTGATATATCCAGTAAATGCCCTTACAGTCGATCTCTGTGCTAGAAATAATTTGTTCTCACAGATCCAGAAGCAGTTGAGTTTTTGAGTTTGGAATTCGAATTTTGCAACAGTTTGTTTTCTTGGTGCCGGAGTTGAAAATGTCTTTCAACGGTTTGCGACTCGAATATGCTCTTGAAGGCAGTTCGAATTATGTTGCATGGAAGGATCGCATGGAGGCAGTATTAGAAGATAATGGACTGAAGGAGTTCGTGGATATGGATGTCCAAAAGCCCACTGATCCTGCTGAAGTCGAAGCATGGCAAAAGAAGATGGCGAAATGTCGAAGGATCCTGTTGGAGGGCGTCAAGGATCATATTGTATCCAGCCTGCATGGAAAGGCTTCTCCATATTTAATGTGGAAAGCTTTGACGGATCTATTCAAGAGTAAGAGCGACCAAAGGAAGCTGGCGCTCAAAGATAAGCTCAGAAACATCAAGATGGAGAAAGGCGACAGTATCGCCAAATACCTCACGAAGTTCACTCAATGTAGAGATGAGCTGGGAAGTGTGGGGGTGACTGTCGAAGAAGAGGATATGGTGGACCTAGCTCTCCTTGGTCTTCCGAAGGCTTGGCATTCATATCAAGATAGTGTCAATGGTCGGGAGAAGTTGCCGGGATGGGAGCGCCTTTGGGCGGATCTCATGCAAGAGGAGATAAGGAGGACTACCAGGGACGGATATTCATCAAAGGTATCCGATGAAGAAAATTGCGCTTTGGCTGCCAAAGCAAAGAAGGGGAAGAGCAAGAAGGCTTCTCAGTCTGGTGCGAAAGGCAAGAAGCAAGACATGTCCAAGGTGAAGTGTTTTCACTGTCACCAGCACGGACACTATGCCACAAATTGTCCGTAGAAGAAGAAAAATAAGAAGGCTGCCGGATCTGCAGCGGGAGAGGCATTGGCTTCTCAATTCAAACTGGATTTTTCACTGATCGCATGCTTGGTTTCAAGTGTGATGGGATCATTATGGTTCTTGGATAGTGGTGTGTCATTTCACATGACCGGAGATCGAGATCTGTTTTCAGATCTGGAGGAAAAAAATCTTGGAGTGCACATCGAGATGGGCGATGATGGTAGATATAGTGCGATTGGTATCGGTACCATTTCCTTTGAGAGGGAGTCTGGTAAACCTTTCATATTGAAGGAAGTTTTGCATGTTCCAGGATTGATGAAGAACCTGATCTCTATGGCGATGTTGGAAGACAAGGGGTATGATGTGGTCTTCAGCGAAGGAAAAGCCTTCCTGCGCAGTAAGACTACTGGTGAGACCCGGAAGATAGGGGTTCGAGTCAAGAACCTTTATCAGTTGCAAGTAGATGGCTGCGCAGCAATGGCATGCAAGGCGAGAGAAGTGGTGAGCCGGGATGATGAGGGCGAACTGTGGCACAGGAGATTGGGCCACCTTCACCATGGAGCTTTGAAGATCCTGCAGCAGATTTCTACTGGGCTTCCTAAGGGCACTCTTGCGCAGTCAGATCAGTGCAAGGGGTGTACTTTAAAGAAGTATGTGAAATCCACCTTTCACGAGAAGGATATTCGTGCCACGACGATCCTTGAGAGAGTTCACACATACGTGTGTGGTCCTTTCTCTGTAGCTTCGATAGCAAAGCACAAGTACTATGTGATCTTTGTTGATGATTTCTCTCGAAAGTGCTGGATCTTCTTCATGCAGAAGAAGAGCGAGACATTTTCAAAGTTCTGTGAATTCAAGGCGCTGGTTGAGAAGGAATCGGGGAAGCATGTGAAGGCTCTCAGGAGTGACAATGGTGGTGAATTCATCTCTACTGAATTCAAATACTTTTGCATCGCAGAAGGGATTCGGAGAGAGCTCATCGCACCCCATAACCCACAGCAGAATGGGGTGGCTGAGCGGAAGAACAGAATGATCGTGGGTGCTGCACGGGCGATGTTGCATGATCAGGGCCTACCCCTTCACTTGTTGGCTGAGGCATGCAATACAGCAGTGTATGTGCAGAACCGTTGTCCTCACAAGATTCTTGGCATAAGTACACCGGAGGAGGCGTTTTTTGGTAAGAGGCCTAATATTTCTCATCTGAGAATTTTTGGCTCACCTGTCTACATGCATGTGACGAAGGACGCCAGAAGGAAGCTGGATCCGAC
>JAXQQM020071248.1:0-85154 GCA_034641835.2 Pinus albicaulis | reverse complement strand
ACTTATACAACCTTTATCCATTCCAAGTCAACGTTGGGAGGAGATTTCAATGGATTTTATCACAGGTTTACCTAAGTCTGAAGGAAAGAGTTTCATCATGGTGGTAGTTGATAGACTTACCAAGTATGCACACTTTTAAATTATCATCTATATCAATAAATACGATTATACTACATTTATGAACCTAATTCAAAAAGTTAAACTCCACAAACCCAAGGTTATTGGTCAGTGAATCCCATTTTTACTAGAAATTTTTGGACGGAGTTATTTTCTTGTTTGGGTACTCAATTAGCTCATAGCTCATCTTATCATCCTCAATTTGATGGTAAAAATAAGATAGTAAATAAATGTTTGGAAGGATATCTTCGTTGTTTTGTATCTGATAAACAAACACAATGGGTCAAGTGGTTACCTCTTGCTGAATGGTGGTATAACACTTCCTTCCATGCTGCAGCAAAAATGACCCCATTTATGGCACTTTATGGATATCATCCACCATCCATCACATCATCTTTAAGGGAAAATTCGAAGGTTCAAGCAGTGGAAGATCACATCGAGCATCAGCAAGAAGTTCTCCAACTCTTAAAGGATAACCTGAATTTGGCACAAAATCGAATGAAACAACAAGCAGATCAACATCACAGCGAGAGAATTTTTGATGTAGGAGATTGGGTATTTTTACGGCTACAACCATACAAACAAATGTCCCTCAAGCAAGCTAAGAAGGATAATAAATTATCACCAAAGTACTCTGCTCCTTATAAGGTGTTGCAAAAGATTGGTACTATGGCATACAAATTGGAGCTTCCTGCTTCTTCACGAGTGCATATACTTTTCCCTGTTTCATGCTTAAAGAAGATATTCCAGCTCAAACAATATTTCTGTCATTTTGGAAGGAAAAATCATATTTGAACTGAAGTCCTGGAAACAGACTGACGACTAAGATGGGTGATTTTAGAGTATCTCCTTCAAGTGGAAAGAACTACCAGCAAGAAGATTCTATGGAGGATGTCAAATTTTTATAGAAGCTGCTAAGAGTAATAACACTCAAGGGGATAATACCTTTTTGAAGGAGAGGGGCATGTTAGGTCCCTATATTACTAGTATAGTCCCTTATTGTTGTTAGTGTAACCCCCTTACTGTTATTATTGTACCCCTGTAATCCCCATATTGTTATTATTGTGCCCTTAAATTATTATTGTTAGGTCGGCTAGGATTACATTATGGCCCACTAGGATTACATTATGGCCGCATGGAATCCTATATATAGAAAGAAGGTTTTGTATTTTGTATCATCCAAGAATTGTTCATTCATGTAATGTATTGGAGGTTTCCCCCTCGAAGTGGCTTATTTCTAAGGCGTTGATATCTCTTTTCTTGTATTTTTGGGGATGGTTTCACAACAGAGGGATAGGTCAAGTTAGATGGTAGTGTTGATTCAAAATAAAAGCACTAACTATTTAGAGTTCTAGCTTAGTTAGCTAGGCTCTAACATCTAGGTTTGTTTTCACCGAAGTTAATTCCAAGGACGATACCTAACGGGATTAGAGGTGACACATACATTTATGATGAGGAATGGTTTAGGGGTTATGAAGCACATTCTTGTTGAATTAAAATTGAAATTTCCGTCATTTATATCTCCCGTAAAAAAATTGTTCTTTAAAATCGCTTGTGTGATTTAAAGAAATACAAAACATGTGCATGATTTTAAGAAATAGAAAACACACTCACAATTTTTGGAACAAGAAATATACCCCCCCTTCTACCACTAAGTCCTCATAATAAAATTACCCTTGGGTCACCTTCCCCCAATCCCCTCCACTTCTAGATTCCTCTATCACACACCTAGTTTCCTCATGAAATGGGGCACATAATTTTCAAGCTTTGATACCATGTTATTATGTTAACTAGTCTCCTTGTTGTCTTGTGTAGAGGCTGGAAGAGCCATATAATTTTTTTCAATTGTCACTAATATTTCTTCCATATTATCAGGTTGTTATTCTACACTTTCGTTACCCTTCACTTAGCCATCATGCCTTCCTTCATTGAAATATATTATGTGCTAGTGCATTCCCCAACCACCTTAGCACTATAATGGTAGTGTGAGATCTTAAAAATTCAATGACCATGGCCTTGATATTGCAATTCTTCCTCCCCATAATACCAATTTTATCCTCAATGTCTATTCCTTTTATTAGCAAAATTTTTTAGCCTATAGTGTTAAATCATGACTCAATGACTAGTGCCTTAACCTATTGGTTTCCATCGTCAACAGCTCTCCTCTAGCCTCCTAGCGGTTGGGGGAAAGAGATTCCTTAATGACCCTCCCTAATGGGCCCTTTCCAATAGTTTTTGGCTTATTAAATTAATCATATCCTTTCCCTCCATATGATTCTTATTGGGCTGGCATCACCCTAATTTCATGCCCATCAAAATCGCTCATTGGCTTCTGTTGGGTTGGAAAACACCTAGGAGAAAAGATTCCTCGAGGAGGATATGACTATATTCACTTCCACATGATTGAATTTTTAATTGTTATGACATCATGTTGATGTCAGTAGCTATTGACTCTTTTAAGTGACCTTTCCTCTTGGTTGATGTCACCATCTCATCAGGTCCAACTATCGGCACTTGTTGATGGAGGGAGACAAAATATTCCTTGAAGGGAATTTTTTATGAAACTTATTTGATGCCTTTCTCTACTTTAACCCCAAAACAAAAATAAATTTTAAAGACTATCAAGGTCTCCTAACACTTAAATGAATTTTTTACTCCTTGGGAAACTCTGTTTCCACATGGTCACCATCTTCTTTTCCATATGGCACTACTATGCCATTGCATGACCCCTATTATGGGTCCATGTGTTGTTTTATACTTCTTCCATGCATCATCTGCTAACATCATCAATGAACATCATCCTTCCCATCAATATGGTATCATGTTTATCCATCACGATTTCTCATTGGTGTTTTACATAAACTAGGGTAATGATTCTCTGAATGGACTACTCAATCGGTAAACTCCACAATTTTGGAGGTAAACTTCAAAATCCTAACTAAACCCATTTTTCATTCATCATTGGGTTCAAGACCCAAATTTTTTCACACTTGATTGATTTATTTCCCATGTTTTCAATGCAACTCATGTGCCACACAACTACCCCCTACTCCACCATGTTTCACTCCATGTCACATCCTAGTACTAACACTAGGGACTCATATAAACCATATAGCACTACCATGCGCCTCCATTCCTTAAAATTCCTCATTTTATTATCTCTAAAACTAACAGATCCCATCAAGAAATTTCACGAAAATATCAAATACCAAATACCAATTATCACCCAAATATCACATTGGAGGAAGGGTAAGATAATAGTTAAACTTTCTCCACATCCTTAAGAAGATTATCCTTAAAGAAGGGTTCATTGACCATTCCACGTGATCCACCTCATTGATCATACTATTATGGAGGGAAGGTTGGTTGATCCTTCCTCTACATCAATCATGAATAAAGTTCCATATTTGAGGAAGGGATGGTTGACCATTCCGCTTCATTTGCATCATTGAGAGTACTATACTAGAGGATGTATTAAACTATTTTTTATGTGATCCACTTCCACAATAATACTATCCTAGATAAAGTTTTGGTAGACCCTTCCTTGACATAGATCATCACATTAAGACCATTTTGGAGGGATCAACTAACCCTTATACATTTTATATATCCTTGAGAATGTTATCTTGGAAGAAGGGTTTCTCAACTCTTACATGTTATCCACCTCATTGATCGCACTATCTTAGGTGAAGGGTTAGTTGACCCTTCATTTACATCAATCATGAGTAAAATCCAATATTTTAGAAATGGTTAGATAACCTTTCCTCTTCACCTATGTCCTTGAGATTACTATCCTATATGAGAGGAGGACCAATGCTAACCTAAAATATTTATCTAATATTATTATATTTGAGGTCATTAACATGGAGGAAGTGTATATACCAACCCTTCTAAGTCAAGGTCATTAGTTTTCCCTTCCACTTGCTTTTCATCCTTGAGAGTATTGTCCTAGAGGAAGGGTCAACCAACCCTCCCTTGGAATATTTATGAAGGTCTCATATTTTTCAATAAAATCATATCTTTGTGGAGGGGTAAACTGACCCTTCCATGTTTCAATAGAACATTCCTTTATGTGAATAATATTACCCTAGAGGAAGTGCTAATAAACCCTTCCTCTACATGAATCATTTCCAAAATATCATATTTGATGAAGGCATGATCAATGCTTCCATTTGATTTTCCTCCTTGACGGTATTGTTATAGAAGAAAGGATACCTAACCCTTACCTGGAATATTTATCTATGGTTATATTATTTGAGGTTACTATTGTGGAGGAAGTGTCAACCAACTCTTTTAAGTGATCCACCTCCCTATTAATACTATGATGAAGGAAGTGTTGACTGATGCTTCTTCTATATGACATGTGAGGTGAATAAAATATTTGAGAAAGGGTCAATCAACCATTCCTCTTTCTAATATTCATTAATAAAATATTATCCTACTGGAATTGTTAGTGATCCTTTCTAGTATATGAGCCCTTGATCACACTACCTTGGGGGAATGGTCAATCAATCTTTCATATACATGAATAAAATCCAAAACACCATATTTGAGCAGAGGGTAGCTAATCCTTCCACTTTATACACCTCCTTGAGAGTATATTCTTGGAAGAATGGTTAGTTGAACCTTAATTAAATCTATTTATGTAAATTTCAAAAACATTTATTCTATGGTAATAATGTCAATATGATATCACTCCACATCAATGTAAAGGGAAAAAAAGAATAGTAGAATAGGAATATAATAGGGCTAGTTTGTGTTTAATATTTATGTGAAATTAATTTTATTTTTTTACGAACGTATATAGATTTCCTTCAGCAAAATTTTTTTTTGAAGCTAAGTTGCATGGAGAATAACTATTTCAATGTTTCTTAAACCACCAAAAAAACATTCTTATTTCCAACAAACAAACAAAAAAATATGTTGACTCATTGTTTAACCAAAGATTAATAAAGACTGAGTATTTAAAATTATTCTTGAGAAAAATGAAATAAGAGGAAATCAATGCCCTCATCAAGATATTTTGGAAAACCTATTCTTCAATCATCACTAGATTTCAAGTAATTATGTAATTCAAGACTATATTTTCAAGGATGGGATGAAAAGGGAAAATTTCTATAGACAAACTACTCACAAATCTTGGGGACTCTCTAGATGATGATAGAATGCAACTCCCCTAATGCCTTGATTTCACTAAAAATAAGTCTTGCAGAATAAAATATTGTGAATTTACGTACTCTAATTACCATTCAAGACTAATAGGGCATGGAATCAATCTTTCTTGCATCTTAAAACATACGAATATTAAGATATTTTTATTAATATATAAATATATAAAAAGAAAGAATTAATATTTTAAATTCAAGGGATTAATGAATCCAAGAGATTATTAATATTATAAATCCAAGGATTAATAAACCTAGTATATTAAATAGGCCAAGGAATTAATGTTATAAATGCAATGATTAATATAAAAACCTTAAGATTATAAATCATAAACCCAATATTATAAACCAAAATAGTAAACCTTGATTTATTCAATGTGAGAATGCAAAAATGAATAAATTGCAATGTAATGTATGATCGTCACACTACTTGTGACATTGCAACAATGTCTCTCGCACAAAAATGTTGAATAGATTTTCGTACCATTCCAACGTAATAATATTAAATCCTAATAGTAATTTAAATATTACAAATTGTAACATTATAAACCCTAAGATCAATACTATTGTCCCTATGATAAATATTATAAACCCTACGATAAATATTATAAATTGAAAGATTAATATTACAAATTTTTGCATCGATATTATAAAACCCAATATTATAAAAACCATTATTAAATCATAAGATTAAACCGAATATTACAATCCACAATATTATAAACCCAGCTAAAAATAAGCCGAAGGGAACAAAATTAAATGCTAGTATTTATATTGTAAACCCAAGGGATTATAAACCCAAGCATTAATATTATAAACACAAAGGATTAGAAACCCTAGTGTGAATATTATAAACCCTTCAATTATAATGTTTAATAATATGAAACCAACAGATTAATATTATAAACCCAATGGATTAGTATATAAAACAACCGATTAAAAAAATTAGGATTTTAAACCGAAGAGATTAACATTATTAGCACAAATGATTAATAAACCCAAGGATTCTTAAAGTTATAAACCCAAGGGACTATTAATTTTATAAACCTAAAGGATTAATAACCTCAAGTGTTTTTTAATATTATAAACATAACTAATCAATAAACTAAAAAAAATAGTGTTATAAACCCAATGAATTAGTAAACCCAAGGGATCAATATTATAAACCTAAAATATTTATAAACCCAATGGATTAATCTTAAAACCCTTCAAATTAAACTTAAGAGATTAATATTATAAACCCAAGGGAAAATAAACCCAATAGAACAATATTAAACCACAATATTAAAAAAGAGAATATTATAAACACAAGGAATCGCTAAACGTAAGGGATTAATATTATAAACCCTTTGCATTATACATAAGATATTAGTATTGTAAACCCAATGGAAAATTGATGCAAGAGAACCATATTAAACGGAAATATTATTAAACCAAAATATTATAAAAACAAGGGATTAGAAACCGTAGCATTAATATTATAAACCCCTCAAGTATAAAGTATACTATTATCAAACCAAGAAATTATTATTATAAACCAAAGGTGTTACTATATAATACCTAGAATTATAAACTTTAAGATTTAAGCCCAAGAGTTAAACTTTAAGATTTTAAACCCGAGAGATTAATATTATAAAACCAAATGATTAATAAACCCAAGGATTCTTAGTATTTTAAACTCAAGCGATTATTAATTTTATAAACCTAAGGGATTAATAACCCGAGGTGATTATTAACATTATAAATATAATTCATCAATAAATCAAAAAACTAATATTATAAACCCAATGAGTTAGTAAACCAAAAGGAATCGATATTATAAACCCAAAGGATTGATAAAATCGAGAGACTAATATTATAAAACACTTTGGATTAAACCTAAGCGATTAATATTATAATCCCAAGGAAAAATAAACCAAGACAAAAATATTTAACCACAAGATTAATATATCAAACCTAAGATTAATATTTAGATCATAATACATTATTTTATATATTAGGGATTAATATTATAATGCCAAGGATTGATAAACCCAACGGATTATGTATAGTATAAACCTAATGGATTAAAAAATCTAAGTGACTAATAATATTATAAACTCTGGGGATTAATAAAACCAAGAGATTAATATTATAATCGCAAGTGAAAATAAATCAAAGGGAACAATATTAAACCGTAGGATCTATATTGTAAAATGACGGGATTATAAACTCAAGCATTAATATTCTAAGCACGGGGATTAGAAACCTTAGGATTAATATTATAAACTCCTTAATTATAAACTTTAATATTATAAAACCAATAAATTGTTATTGTAAACCCAAGGGATTAGTATATAAAACCTACAATTATAAACTTTATTATTTAAATCCAAGAGATTATAAACTTTAAGATTTTAAACCCAAGATATTAATATTATAAATCCAAGGGATTATTAATTTTATAAAACTAAGGGATTAATAACCCCAAGTGATTACTAATATTATAAAGGCAAGTGGTCAATACACTCAAAAAAATAATATTATAAACCCTTTCGATTAAACCTAAGAGACTAATAATATAAACCCAAGGGAAAATAAACCCCAAACAAAAAATATTAAACCGAGAGATTTATGTTGTAAGCTCAAGGGATTATAAACCTAATCATTAATACGATAAACCTAAGGGATCAGAAACCCTATCATTAATATTTTAAACTCTACAATTATAAACCTTAATATTATAAAATGAAGAGGTTAATATAATAACCCAAGGGATAAATATATGAAACCTATGATTATAAAATTTAAGGTTATAAACCTAAGAGATTAATATTATAAAACCAAGTGATTAATAAACCCAATGTATTCTTAATACTATGAATCCAAGGGATTATTAATTTTATGAACCTAATGGATTAATAACCCCAAGCGATTTATATAATATTATAAACACAAGGGATGAATAAACAGAAGAAATTAATATGAAAAACCCAATTAATTAGTAAAATCAAGGGATAAATATTATTAACCCAAGGGATCAATGCTATAAACCTAATAATTGATATTATAAACCCTATTATTATAAACCTTAAGATTATAAATCATAAAGATAATATTATAAACGATAATATTAAATCATAATTTAGTCAATGTTATAATGTGACAATGAATAAATTACAATGTAATGTATCATTGTCACAATGATTGCCACAGTGCTTGTCATATTGCAACGATGCTTGCGACACTGTGACATTAGATAGATTTTTATATCATTCCAACTTAACAATATGAATCGATAATATTAAATTAAATATTATAAATCCTTATATTAATAACCCTAAAAATAAAATTATAATACCTATGATAAATATTATAAACCCTATGATAAATATCATAAACCTTTATATCAATATTATAAATCATAATATTATAAAACACAATATTAAACACAATATTAAAAATAAAACATTTTAAACCCTCATCCTAAAAGTAATGTTATAAACTCATTATTAGTATTATAAATCCAAGGGATTAATATTATGAACACGAAGTGAAATAAACCCAAGGGATTAAAATTATAAATCGAAGGGATAATAAACCTAAGAGAAAAATATTCAATATTAGAATTAATATTATAAATGCAAGCGATTAATATTAAAAACCCTTGGGATCAATATTATAAACCCTTTCCATCAATATGCTACACCGAAGGGATTTATATTATAAACTCTTGGTATTAAAAAATCCAATGGATTCGTAATATTATAAACCCAAAAGATAAATTTTAAAAACCCAAGTGATTAATGAACCAAATGGATTGTTCACCTTATAAACCAAATGGATTAATAAATCCAAGAGATTATTAATGTTATAAAGCAAGCGATAAATAAACCCCGGGGTTTAATATTATAAACCCAAGGGATTAATGCTATAAACCGAAGAGATTAATAAAGCCCAAGGGATCAATAAACCAAATGGATTAATATTATCTAGGTTGACCATGGTGGACCATGTTGGACCATGGTTGATCATGGTTGATCATGGTTGACCCTGGTTGACCTTCGTTAACCATTCTAACCATGTTGATCTTGGATGACCTTAGTTGACCATGGTTGACCTTCATTAAACATCATTGGTCATCGATGGTCGTGGTTGATCTTGTCTGACTATTATTGCTCATGGTTGACCATGCTTAATAAAGCTTGATCATATTTGACCAAGATTGACCACAAATGTCCATATTTAACAATGATTTATTGTGGCTGACCATATAGACCTTGATTGACCATTATTGTTGACAATGTTTGACTATCGATAGACTTGGTCTAAATATGTTTATCTATACTTCACTAATATTGAACATACTTAACACATCAGTAAATGTCGTCCCCTAATTTTCTCATGTCGCATTGCGTCGTTGGATAAATTGCAATATAATGTAACATTGTGAAAATGTTTGTCATAGTTTGACACTGATTGTCACATTGTGATGATGCTTTCCATGTTGTGACAAATTTTTTCACATTGTGACATTGCATAAACTATGACCTTAGTTAACCACAACACATCGTTAGTTTTGTAATGTGATATTGTGAAAGTATTTGTCTCATAAAAAAATTAAGCATGTTTGACCTTGGTTTATCTTTGTTGCACTTGGTTGACTATGTTTGATCAAATTCAACCATGGTCGACTTTGGTTGACCATAGTTGACCTTTTTTGATGATTTTTAACCGTGGTTTCCCATGACCGAGCATGGTTAATCATGTTTAAAAAATATATTTGACTATGGTTGATCGTGATTAACCATGGTTGATCAAGGTCGACCATGGTTAAGCATGTTCAACCATTATAACCATGTTGATCTTAGATTACCTTAGTTGACCATGTTTTATATTTGTTGAACATAATTGGTCATTATTGGTCATCACTGACCTTGGTTGACCAAGGTTGACCTTTTTTGAACATCATTTATCATGATTAGACATGGTTGATCTTGGCTGGTCATGGTTGGTCATGGTTGTCCATGGTTAACCAAGGTTGATGAGAGTTCACCAAAATTAACCATGTTTGGTCGTTTGGAAATGGTTGGTCTCGTTGACCATAGAGAACTTGGTTACCCATTATTGTTGACCATGTTTGAATATTGGCTGACTTGGTTTGAAAATGCTTTTTTATGTTTCACTAATGTGTTTGAATATGTTTCATTATTAATATTAATCAATAACATTAAAACAAATTATGTTCGACATAATTTGAAGAGTGTTGACTCTCCAGTGCAACCAAACATAGTCGAACATACTGAACAACATTAGTAAACATCTTTTAGTATGTTATGAAAATGGTTAGACTATGGTTAAATATGTTTTGACAGTGGTTAGACTATCGTTAACAATGGTTTATTGTGGTTAGAATATTGTTTGATTCTGAATTATCAATATTTGACTATGATTTGACTAATTCGACCCATATTTGGATATGATTGACTATATGTGATCATGGTTTCAAAATGGTTTGAGATACATTACCATATTTTGATTATAGTTTGTCTATAGGTCACTCTGATTTTACTATGGTTTCCATTGTGATGGTGGTTGTTGATGGTCAACCATGCCTTGATCATCAACAATTATATGCTACATTTACTAATGTTGACATTAGTAAATGTGATTGATCTTGGTTTAAATTAATATTGACATTTTTGGCTCATATTAATTAATATGGTTGATATTTGCTCACCATTATTGTTGACCATGGATGATAATGATTGATCATGGTTGATAATGATTGACTGCAGTTGACCATTTGACCATGTTGATCATGGTTGACCTTGTCTGACCATATTCGAGAATTCTAACCATATAGATCTCGACTATGTTCATCATGGTTGACCTTAGCTGACCATATTCGAGAATTCTAACCATATAGATCTTTTGTAACACCCCCAATTTATGTGTTTGAATTTCAAAGCTAGACATTTGAACTTTAATCCTAAGGGGAGTGGACCCTAAAGGATAAATATTTTGTGAATGTAATTAAATATTTAATTGATTAAATGAATAAAATGATGTGGTGCAGATTGACCAAAATGAGATTTATGAGATCACTTGCTAAATCCATGAGGATGGATGAGGCAAATATTTCCCCACAATCTTTCAAAAATCCTTGAAAGAAATTATTTCTAATTTGGATTTTTGAGGAAAAATCTAAATTCCCCAATGATGAGGAAAATAGTTGGGAAGAGGTAAAAAGATGGAAAAGCTGGGGAAAAGCATAAAACAGCTTTAAAGAATCCCTAAAATGGGAAGCCTAGGCAAACAGGAAGAAAAGCATCCTGATATTTTGGACGGAGAATTAGAAACATGCTTTGGGGAACAATAGCTTAAATAAGCTGCTCCTAAACAGATTGGGGGTTGATCTATTCTAGGAGGTGATCTCAGCTCGGGGGTGAGTTCTGGGAGACAAAAGGACTCTAAGGTTGGGAGGTTGGTCGACTGCATGAGTGGTATGTCTTTAAATTTATTGATGTGTTTACTTCATATAGTATGAATTGGCTACATATAAAATTTGATTGTATATAATAATTATAAATGCTACATTTAACAGAGTTAATCATAAGGAATTCACCTTCTTAATTCTGTATAGTTGTAGAAAAAAAATCTGTAGAGTAGAATCCAACAGAAACTCTAAACCGAGGATGGTTTAAATCTGTGGATACATAGTTCTCCACAGACAATTCAACTGTAACCTACTCCTGATCTATTAGTATGCATTTATAAGCATGATTTGGTAAGACGGGGAGAAATTCTCTAGAATATCTCAAGCAATATTTAAGTTAAATCTGGGGATTTCTAGTATATCATAATTCATAAATTGTAACTTAAATCTGCTTCTACATGAAATGGAATACATTCTAAATATACAGACAGTGAGAAAGTAATTGTATAGAGTACAAAGGTATTCACTTAGTTAATTACCAAGTGAAGAGCAGAGGGTCATAATTAATTCAACAGCTGTGCCTTTCAACACTCAAACTAATTACTATTCCTTTAATAAGGATTGTATGGAAGAGTAGAAAATTTTAGTAGTGTATAATTATTTTACATCGCTAGGGAACTACACAATATGAACAGCTAGATGTGTATGAAAAACTATAAACAAAGTAGTACCTGTATCTCATACAGGCTTAAATAGATATATATATTGGAGAATGGGTACATGAACCTCATGCATGAAAATATATATATAGGCAGGTATCAGTACAGAAATTCAGTCTAAACATGGGTATGGTGAGACTGTTATCTCATGGAAAATATATAGCAAGAGCAATTAGAAACATCTAGCTACAGGAAACAATTTAAATGTGCATACAAAGTCCAAATGGAAATATAACTCTCCAAAATTCCTGAGAGTTTCTGGTAAGGGTTATATAAAATATAACTATAACAAGTAGCCATGAGTCACTGCATAATTAATAAAAACCGGCTATAAAGAGACTTACATAAATTACAGTCATGACGATGATAAGCAATTTAAATGAGGAGTAACTCATTATTTTAATCGTATTAAACAACAAATTTCATGCGAGGTAGCATAAAGACACCCATAAATTAATAATATGTAATCTGTAAAATTTCTATGGGAAGCAAAAATTGTCAGGACGCAGAAATACACACCTTCTGTACACAATCAAATAAAAACAAAGAGAACCGAGCTCTCTCGGACTCAAGTCCTGAAATTAAGATTGTGTTCCCAGTCCAAAAGTTTAAACCAATTGAAGAACAATAGAATGCGACTGAACTTAATTAATACTCAGTCTCTGACAGAGTCTAGGACTCCAATGAACACTATCTAAACCCTAAGGAACGTTAACGAAGGTGCAGAAGCAAGGCGGAACAATGCTATGAGAGGATAGCTCCCCTCCGTCCGTGAGTATACCAACCTGAAAAACCAAGAGCCGTGGTAATTAATGCCAATTGACATGTTTAGCTCAGAGGTTGCCAAGAATGAAATTCGCATGGCGTCTACCCTACCTGCAGATATTCATACAAGGCAGTGAAAATTCTATTAGGGAAACTAGTAGGAAGAATTCTTGCAAAAATGAAAGGAAAAAGTATACAGAGAAATAACTCAATACCTGACAAGGAGGTCCTCTCTCATTCATGGAGTCTGCCAAAGAAATTGAGGTAGAACGTAAATAATTCGAACACTAGCAGGGAATAGAGGAAGCAGAAAAACACCTCTACTGACAAAGAAAAACAAATCGATTCTTACCTAGCCTGACAGAAGTCGCGGGAAATCAAATCACTGTCGCTCCAAGTCCAAAAGACAAGTAGGATTTTATCCTATTCCGAAACGCAGGTGTGTTGGCATCGCGGAATTTTAGCCTTTCACCAGATGGAATCGTAAGGGTGACTAAGAAAATAAATTATATACAAGGGAAACATAAAGTTCTAACGGTATGGGAGTAAGAACATACAACGCCATTCTCTGTGTTAGTGTAATCTGATGCTGAATACGCAAGGACGAAAATAAAACTCAGGCAAAATACTTCCATATGCATGTGCTTCAACGCTCACAATATAACACCTCTAAATCTTGTAATAATTTACCTGCCCTATGAGATGACGATGAAGAAATCCAAGCCTGGAGTATATGAGGGCTTGCGTTTCCAACACGCAGAGGCTCGGCACCACCATTGACGAAGAAAAAACCCAAACGAAGGCCGAAAGAACAGTTGGAAACTTCATTTCACAAGATATACCAAATCCCAAATTCGAACCCTAAATGTACCATTGAAATCTCAGTCGTCCAGATGGCGAACGATCCATGGTGAGGCCACGAATCACAAGGATGAGAGGTGCAATTAAACTGCAATTAAACCGGTTGTTCGACATTAAGTTGACCAGCTATCAAAGGAGGGCCACGACAGCTATGCTCTTGCCGTATTGAATACGGAGGTTCCCAAGTCATCTGGCGTGGCCATGAGCAATGCCCAAGCTGGACCCAAAGTGCATGAACGAGAAGGGACTGGAATTCGTCTCAAATAAAAAAAAAATTATTTCCCTTGATGACATGGAGACTGCTAGCACGTATCCATTCCCACACCAAACTAAAACGAACTTGCAAAGACGCTATGCTCAGCAAATGAACTTACACGTCTACTTTTATATGCAATTGGAGGAGCACGGCACATGCAATAAACGTATGAAAACGATGACTCACACCTGGTGAGGATTCGAGGATCCAATTGACGTAAATAACCATACGTTCAACATGTACAAAGATATAAGAGCATTGAAACAAATCCAATCAACATGCATAAACCTTGGAAGTAATATAAGGAAATTTTATGATTAGAATATATCGAATTCGATGATTTATGTGCATACACTATTCGAACCCCACATTCGCACAATATTTAGGTTAATACCAACAAGTGCAATGACATCCATAACCTGTAATATATAATTCATACAAGGTAACCTTTTATGGTAATCGGGGTAGTGGTGAAAAACTATTTCAGCTAATAATCTAAGATCCTCGTTATTAATTGTAATTACTAAATTCATTTAATTGAGGGATAGGATTATCTCAAATAAATCATATTGAGGCAGAAATATGATGAAATCAAGTCACACTAGGACTTATTGTATGTCATACCTAGTTGTAACTATTCCTGAGATTAGAATACCATAGAAAATAAAATAAAATTGGGAAGTGTAAGGGAGATGTGACAAATGGTATCAGAGCCCAAGTTATAAAAACTGGGCTGTTGACATGGTGCTCACTGTTGCTGTGTGTTCTCTGTATAAATGAGTATTGTGGAAAATTTTTAAATTTTACTGATTTTTGTTATGTAATGTACAGTGGTGCTGGAATGGCAGAAGGTGAAGAAATTTATGTGGATCTGCGTGATGAGTATAGTACACCAGATCCCAACGCTCCGGTGATGGCCATGTTGCACAGGTTGAAATGAGAAATGGCTGAGCTGAGAAGCCAGAATGACAGGTTGTCATTAGCCAGTAAGGAGCAGGAAAAGCTCATCAGAGAGCTAACTTCACGGAACAGCCAAGAAGGCGAAGGTTCCGGAAAGAGGAAGACTGATGAGTCTGAGGATGTTGATGCTGTTAGGCATCAGTATAAGTAGAAAAAGGAATTACAGGGGGAATTCTGAAAGATCAAACCTCCCTCCTATGATGGGGAGAAGGAGGAAGATGCGGAAGCTTGGTTGTTGAACATGATTAAGTATTTCCAGGTCTATGAATATGAAAGCAATCTGAAGGCTAGATTAGTTGTATACCAGCTACAAGGTAAGGCTACCTTGTGGTGGGAGGAGACGAAAATGGTGCATGCCATTGATGAAAAGACATTTACTTGGGAAGATTTCCAGGTTAAGTTCAAAAACCGATATCTGAATGAACGTTACTATGATGATAAAGCCAAGGAATTCCATGAACTTAGACTAGGACAACTCATTATTGTTGAGTTTGTTACTAAGTTTACAAACCTGTTGAGATATGTACCCTACATAAGGGAAGAAAAGGCAAAGGTACAAAGGTTTCTGAATTGTTTGCCTGCTGTATACAAAGAGAAGATCGAGTTTGACAACCCAAAAACAATGGACGAAGCTGTTAGAAAAGCTAGATTGTGCTACCAACAGTTTAAAAGCAAAACTGAACATCGGAAAAGCTGGGTAAATAAGAGTGAATTCAAAGGGAAGAAACAGAAACCAGCCTATTTGAAGAATTTTGGCAGAGATCATCAGCATAAAAATTTTATTAAACCCAAAGAAAGTCAAACTGCTCATTCCCAAGTGACCTCAAAACAAATAGAGGGAGACAATAAGAAGGAGGGTACAGTGAAAATGAGAGAACCCCTGAAATGCTGGGGATGTGGAGAACCCCATCTGTTGAGAGATTGTCCCCATCGAAACATTCAGATGATTATGAGAGATCGAGAAGCCACCACAGTAAATGACATAGCCAGAAATATACCAACTATCAGTGTAGCCTTGGAAAATCGACAAGCAGAACATCAAGCTACCATGGTTGAAATGGAGGGTAAGATTTTTGACCAATCTGTTACAGTTTTGATTGATCCGGGTGCTTCTTTGAGTTACATTAGTCTAAAAATTGTAGAAAAATGTAATCTTAAACCTGAAAAATTTCAGTAGTCATGGTTGGTTCAGCTGGCCATTGGAACCAAGAGGAAGGTAACACATAAATTGCCCCGAACAACAATTAAACTAAATTATTTTCAAACGGAAGTAAATTTGAAAATTCTGCCCTTAGGTTCATATGACTTGCTGATAGGGATGGACTGGCTGGAAAAGAAGAAGGTTATGATGAATTATTGGGACAAGACCCTGCATCGTGTAGATGAAGAGGGGAAACCTTTTATTCTCAAGGGAAAACCAAAACCTATTTCTGTAAGACAAATATCAACACTACAATTAAAACGAAAAGCGAGAAAAGGATACCAAGTTTATGCAGTACACGTGGAAGAAACAGAACAGAAAACTGAAGAAAAATTGTTGAATGCTTTACCAGTAGTAAGAGAATTTAAGGAAGTTTTTCCAGATCAGATTCCTCATCTTCCCCCCAAAAGAGAGATTGATTTTTCAATCGATATGGTGTCGGGAGCAGTACATGTTTCCCGAGCCCCTTATCAAATGAGCCCCCCTGAACTTATGGAACTGAAAATGCAATTGCAAGAACTGTTAGATAAAGGTTATATCAAACTGAGTGTGTCTCCTTGGGGAGCACCGGTGCTGTTTGTGAAAAAGAAAGATGGAAATTTTAGGATGTGCATTGATTATCGTAAATTGAATAAGATGACCATTAAAAATAGATATCCTTTACCTAGAATTGATGATCTTTTTGATCAAGTGAGAGGAGCTTCAGTATTTTCAAAGATTGATCTAAGGACTGGTTATCACCAGCTTAGAATTAAAGAAGAAGACATCAGCAAAATAACCTTTCGAACCAGGTATGGGCACTACGAATTTGTAGTCCTACCTTTTGGTTTGACAAATGCCCCTGCCACATTTATGTGCCTGATGAATAGTGTGTTAAATAAGTACTTGGATAAATTTGTCCTTGTGTTCATAGATGATATTTTAGTCTACTCAAAAAGTGAGGAAGAACATAAAGAACACTTGAGGATAGTATTGCAAACACTGAAGGAAAACCAGTTATATGCCAAGTTCAGCAAGTGTGAATTTTATAAAGACAAGATCCAATACTTGGGTCATATTATTTCTAAACAAGGGCTGGTTGTTGACCCTGGAAAGATAAAAGCTATTAAAGAATGGCCTGTCCCAACTGATGTTTCAGCAGTAAGGTCATTCATGGGGATTGCAGGTTATTATCGCAGATTTGTGGAGAGATTTTCTGCAATATCACATCCCATAACATCACTACAAAGGAAGGGTGTCAAATTTGAGTGGACTGAAAAATGCCAAAAAAGTTTTGACCAATTAAAGAAAAAACTTACTACAGCCCCTATACTGAAGATTGCAGATCCTGATAAAGAATTTGTGGTATGTACGGATGCGTGTAGAGAGGGGTTGGGAGGAGTTCTTTTGAAGGAAAATTCAGTTATTGCCTATGAATCTAGTTAACTGAAGATACATGAACAAAACTATAGTGCCTATGATTTAGAATTAGCAGCTGTTATCCATGCTTTGAAAATGTGGCGACACTATGTCCTTGGAAATAAATTTACGTTGATGACTGATCATATTAGTCTCAAGTATTTCTTTTCCCAAACTTATTTGAATGCTAGACAAGCCAGATGGTTGTCTTTTCTAAGTAAATTTGATATGTACATAAAACATATCAAGGGGAAAGAAAATAAAGTTGCTGATGCCTTAAGCAGAAATGCTTGTCAAAATATAAACAGCATTGGAAGTAGTGCCCAGTTTGACTTAGAGGAATTAGTGAAAAAGGTAGCAAACCAAGATTTAAGTTATGAAACATTATTGGTGAAACTACTAAAGAAGGAGAAGACTGATTATACTCAAAACAAAAAAGGGTTGATCTGCTACAAAAACAGATTGTATATTCCCAATGTAGAGTCCTTGAAAAGAGAGATTTTAGATGAATATCACAAACAACCATATGCAGGACATCCAGGATATAAGAAAATGTTAACATCTTTGAAAAAGAAGTTGTTTTGGCCAGGAATGAAGAAAGATGTAGCAGAATATTTAACTAGATGCATGGAATGTCAACTAGTCAAAGTTGAGCATCAGCATCCTGCTGGTCTTTTAAACCCTTTGCCGATTGCAGAATGGAAATGGGACACCGTTTCCATGGACTTCATAACAGGATTACCCAAAACCAAATACCAACATGATTCAGTGATGGTGGTAGTAGACACTTTAACAAAAGCTGCCCATTTTATACCAGTGAAATCTACTTTTGGGACTGCCCAGGTCGTGAATGTATTCCTGAAAGAAATAGTAAGACTACATGGGGTTCCAAAAGTGATTGTTTCTAACCGAGATGCTAAGTTTACAGCCGCTTTTTGGAAAGGGCTATTTGGAGGTATGGGCACTAAATTGAATTTTAGTACCGCCTATCACCCTCAGACCGATGGGCAGACAGAGAGGACTAATCAAATTTTGGAAGACATGCTGAGAATGTATGTGATGGATAGGCCATCAAAGTGGGAATATTACTTGCATTTAGCTGAATTTGCCTATAATAACAGCTACCAATCCTCTATCAAGATGAGTCCGTTTGAGGCACTGTATGGAAGAAAATGTCGTACTCCTTTGAGCTGGAGCCAGCCAGAAGATAAACTAATGTTGGGACCAGAGGCTTTACAAGAGATGGAAAGAATTGTCAAATAGATACAAAGAAACATCAAGACAACACAAGATCACCATACAAACTATGCTGATAAGAAAAGAGTGCACCGAGAATTTAAAGTGGGGGAGCATGTGTATTTGCGTATTAAACGTAAAAAGAGCACACTCTATGCTGGAAGCTGTGAAAAACTAGCTCCTAGATATTGTGGTCCCTTTGAAGTATTAGAAAGGGTGGGACCAGTGGCTTACAAGCTGGCCTTACCACCCCATGTTAGAGTTCATGATGTGTTTCACGTTTCATTGTTAAAAATATATGTCCATGATGCTTCTCACATAGTTGATTGGAATGTTGTACAGGTGGAACCAGAAGGGGAGTTTCTGCCAGAACCGCTTCAAATATTGGAGGGGGAAGAAAATGAATTGAGAAACAGAATAGTAGCAAGAGTAAAGGTGCAGTGGAAGCACTTTACGGCTAAAGAAGCTACCTGGGAAAGAGAAGCTGAAATGATGGAAAGATATCCATTTTTGTTTGAAAAATGAACTCTAGTAGTTAAATAACAACACCGAGGACGATGTTTATTTTCAGAGGGGGAATATGTAACACCCCCAATTTATGTGTTTGAATTTCAAAGCTAGACATTTGAACTTTAATCCTAAGGGGAGTGGACCCCAAAGGATAAATATTTTGTGAATGTAATTAAATATTTAATTGAGTAAATGAATAAAATGATGTTGTGCAGATTGACCAAAATGAGATTTATGAGATCACTTGCTAAATCCATGAGGATGGATGAGGCAAATATTTCCCCAAAATCTTTCAAAAATCCTTGAAAGAAATTATTTCTAAATTTATATTTTTGAGGAAAAATCTGAATTCCCCAATGATGAGGAAAAATAGTTGGGAAGAGGTAAGAAAATTTGGAAAAATTTGAGGAAAAACATAAAACGACTTTAAAGAATCCTAAAATGGGAAGCCTAGGCAAACGGGAAGAAAAACATCACGATATTTTGGACGGAGAATTAGAAACATGCTTTGGGGAACAATAGCTTAAATAATTTGCTCTAAAAGCAGTTGGGGGTTGGTCTGTTCTAGGAGGTGATCTCGACTCGGGGTGAGTTACGGGAGACAAAGGACTCTAAGGTTGGAGGTTGGTCAAAAACTGCATGAGTGGTATGTCTTTAAATTTATTGATGTGTTTACTTCATATAGTATGAATTGGCTACATATAAAATTTGATTGTATATAATAATTATAAATGCTACATTTAACGAGTTAATCATAAAGAGTGCACAGTATGTATAGTTGTACAAAAATACATGGTAGAATCCATGAGAAACTCTAAACCGAGAGATGGTTTTTAAATATGTTGATACATAGTTCTCCTGAGACAATTCAAACGTAACCTACTCACGATCTATTAGTATGAATTTATAAGCATGATTTGGTAAGACGAGGAGAAATTCTCCCGAATATCTCTCCAAGCAATATTTAAGTTAAATACGAGGGATTTCTAGTATATCATAATTCATAAATTGTAACCAAATACAGCTACCACATGAAATGGAATACATTCTAAATATACGAACGGGTGAGAAAGTAATTGTATATGAAATTACAAAGGTATTCATAGTTAATTACCAAGTGAAGAGCGAGAGGGTCATAATTGGTGCTTAATTTTGTGCCTTTCGGCCTCAAACTAATTACTATTCCTTTAATAAAGTTGTATGGAAGAGTAGAAAATTTTAGTAGTGTATAATTATTTTACATCGCTAGGGAACTACACAATATGAACGACTAGATACTGTATGAAAAACTATAAACAAAGTAGTACATATCTCATACGGAAGCAAATAGATATATATATTGGAGGAAATGGTACATGAACCTCATGCATGAAAATATATATAGGCGGAGTATACGATACGGTCGGTCTAAGCATGGGTATGGTGAGGCATTATCTCTCTGGAAAATAGCAAGAGCAATTAGAAACATCTAGCTACGGGAAACAAATTTAAATGTGCATACAAAGTCCAAATGGAAATATAACTCTCCAAAATTCATGAGAGTTTAAGTGAGGTTATGCCAAATATAACTATAACAAGTAGCCATGAGTCTTTGCATAATTAATAAAAGCAAGCTATAAAGAGACTTACATAAATTACGGTCATGACGATGATAAGCAATTTAAATGAGGAGTAACTCATTATTTTAATCGTATTAAACAACAAATTTCATGCGAGGTAAACGTAAAGACACCCATAAATTAATAATACGCAATACGTAAAAATTTCTATGGGAAGCAAAAATTGTCGGACGCGGTACACACCTTACGTACACAATCAGAAATAAAAACAAAGAAAACCAAGACTCTCTCGGACTCAAATCCTAAATTAAGATTGTGTTCCCAGGTCAAAAGTTTAAACCAGTGAAACAATAACTTACGTGAACTTAATTAATACTCAGTCTACGACATTGTCTAGGACTCAAATGAACACTATCCTAAACCCTAAGGAGCGTTAACGAAGAATTCTGAAGCAAGGCGGAAGTTTCAATGCTGAGAGGAGATGACTCCCCTCGTCCCAGTGGTATACCAACCTGAAAAACCAAGAGCCGTGGTAATTAATGCCAATTGACATGTTTAGCTCGGAGGTTGCCAAGAACGAAATTCGCATGGCGTCTACCCTACCTATGAGATATTCATGCAAGGCGGTGAAAAATTACGATAGAAACTAGTAGGAAGAATTCTTGCAAAAAATGAAAGAAGAACGTATACGGAGAAATAACTCAATACTGGCAAGGAGGTCCTCTCTCATTCGCGAGTCTACCAAAGAAATTGAGGTAGAATGTAAATATGGTCGAACACTAGCGAAATAAGGAAAACGAGAAAAACATCTCTCTTGACAAAAGAAAAGAAACGGATCGATTCTTACCTAGCCGAACATAAGGGCGCGAGAAATCAAATCATCGTCGCTCCAAGTCCAAAAGACAAGTAGGATTTTATCCTATTCCGAAACGCGGCGTGTTGGCATGCTAAAATTTTAACTTTGTCACCGGATGGAATCGTGAGGTGAGTAAGAAAACAAATTATATACAAAGTATAAAGTTCTAACGGTATGGGAGTAAGAACATACATCGCCATTCTCTTGTGTTAGTGTAAGCGAGGCAGAATACGCAAGACGAAAAGAAAAAATCGAGCAAAATACTTCCATATGCATGTGCTTCAACGCTCACAATATAACACCTCTAAAGCTTGTAATAATTTACACACTTTGTGAGATGACGATGAAAATCCAAGCACGGAGTATGTAAGGAGCTTGCGTTTCCAACTTTCTGCTGAGAGGCTCGGCACCACCATTGACGAAGAAAAAACCCAAAGAAGGCGAAAGAACGAGTTGGAAACTTCATTTTGCACAAGATATACCAAATCCCAAATTCGAACCCTAAATGTACCATTGAAATCTCGGTCGTCCAGATGGCGAATGATCCATGGTGAGGCCACGGATCACAGGACGGAAGGTGCAATTAAATTGGTTGTTCGACATTAAGTTGACCCGGTATCAAAGGAGGGCCCGACGGTATGCTCCGTGCCGTGAATACGGAGGTTCCCAAGTCCATCGCAGGCGTGGCCATGAGCAACGCCCAAGGCCAGACCAAAGTGCATGAACAAGAAGATTTAGATTCGTCTCAAATAAAAAAAAAAAAATTATTTCCCTTGATGACATGGAGACTACTAGCACGTATCCATTCCCACACCAAACTAAAACAAACTTGCAAAGACGCTATACTCGGCAAATGAACTTACCGTCTACCTTCATATGCAATTAAAGGCTTACGACACATGCAATAAGCGTATAGAAAATGATGACTCACCTGGTGGGGATTGACTCAATTAATGTAAATATTATCGTTAATGATACGAAGATGAAGAGGCAATGAAATAAATCAATCAATATGCATAAATATGAGTAATATAAGAAATTTTATGATTCGATATATCGAATTCGATGAACATTTTATGTGCAATATACTATTCGAACTACATTCGCCACCAATAGCAGTTTGTTTCTTTTAGCATTGATGCAAACGTATTATGTTTTGTATTATAATTCACATATTAAGTATTTTATGTGAAATCGGGTAGATAGCGAAAAATTATTTCGGCGAATAATCTAAGATCTCGTTATTAATTGTAATTACTAAATTCATTTAGTGAAGAATTAGGATTATCTCAAATAAATCATATTCGGGCGAAATATTATTTAAATCAAAGTCACCTTTCGGGCTTTTTTAATATTATGTCATACTGAGCCGTAACTATTCCGCGTTAAATTATAGAAAAAAAAAAAAAATTGAGTAAGGAGATATGGCATCTTATTCGGCTTGACCATGATGTCCATGTTTTTCCATATTTTAATAATACTTATTTTACGTTCTTTATTGTTATTAATGAATATATATATTAATATAATATTATTATTATTTATTATTAATATTAATCCAACTATTGATTATAACATATTTATTATATAGTATATTATGTATAATAACATTAAATGGTACTAATAATTTCTGTAACATTAATATTATTATTAATATTAATATTATTCTCCACAGTATTTTTAAAGAGATAAATTATAATAATATTTAATATTATTAAAATATAAATATTATTAATATTAAATAATTATTAATATTAATATTAATAATTTTTAATATTAAAATATTTTAAAATAATCAATAATAATGTTTATTAATTATAATCTTTTAAATTTATTAATAAAAAAATTACGATCATTTATTATTATTATAATAAATATTAATAATAATAGTATTTAATATTTGGGAGTGCTTTATTATTATAATATATTTATTATATTAATACAATTGTATATTATATATAATATAATATAATATATTATGTTCATCCTAATCTCTTTACAAATGAGATATGTGAGGAGATGCTCTCCCATGGTTGGAGGAGTACTACTCTTTTATATTGAATACTTTATTTATTTAATTCATTAAACACCTCATTAGCTACCCGAGAAATGACTCATGATGAATTATTTCATTAAATTTTATTGTATTATATTTTAATTAATATGTTGCGAAGATATGTTTTATTCTATTGTTTTATTATAAATCATGGATTACTATATTAAAAATTATTATTTTTTAGAAAAGATAATGAAATTTATCACAAAAGAATTATTATATTTTAGTTAACATGTTATTGTGATTCTTGTTTATTTACCATTGTTATTTGTAAATGTAAATTGAATTATTTTTAATATTTAAATTTTTAAAATAATTTTCATATAAATTTTAAAATGATTTATAAAAATATTTTTACAATAATTACCAATATTTAAGTTATTAATCTATTTACTATTATCTTATTTTCTTAAAGAGATAAAAAGTAAAAAATATTATTCAATCTAACCTAATTATAGATTTTGTTTCCAAATCCCATTAATTTGATTATTAAAGAAGAGTCAAATTACATTTTTCTTTTATAATTGAAAAAAAACATTAAACTTCAAAATATTTATGTACCCGTATTAACTAAAATATAATATAGATTCGGTAGGAATATTGACTGAAATATAATAATTTGGAAATGATGGATTTTAAAACATGATCTAAAGAGGTATTTTTTTATCAAAATTTAGGGATATACAATAGGAGATTTTGTTGATTCATTGAGTTTTGTTTTTTAATCAAGAGTATTATATTTTAGTTAATAGTTAGCAATTTTTTTATCCATGTTTATTATATTTTATTTAATGGGTAGTGGTTTTTAATTAGAATTTCTTCATACGCATTTTTAGTTAATAGGTATTGAGGATATTGTTTATCCACTATTATTATTTGTCATATGCAAAACCAAATTTTCAACAAACCAAATATTTCTCATTTTCATTAAAAAAAAAATAAATTACTCAATTGAAAACTAAATTAATGTAACACTCCCTAGTTTTATGTTTTTTCAAGTTAGACATTTAGAACTTCGGTCAAAGGAGAGTGGACCCCAAATGGTTAATTATTGTGTGGATGTAATTAATGAATTATTTAATTATGAAAAATAAATAAAATCATTATGTGCATATTGATCAAATGAGATTTTGAGATCACTTGCCTCATCCATGAAATTGTGGAAAGAAGGCTAATACTTTCCCCACAAATATTTCAAAAAAGCCTTGAAAGAATTTATTTCTAATTTAGATTTTGAGGAAAAATATAAATTTCCCCAATGATGTGGAGAGTAGTTGGGAAGAGGTAAAAAGCTGGAAAATCGGAAAGCGACTTTAAAGTCCTAAATAAGGGAAGCCTAGGCAAACGGGAATAAAGAAACGTCACATCAATTTTGGACGCAAAATTAGAAACGGAGACTTTGGGGAGAGCATAAGCTTAAATAGCTATTCTAGAACGGTGTGGTTGGTCTGTTAAGGAGGTGATACGGAAACTAGGGGGTGAGTTCGAGAGACAAAGGAACTCTAAGGTTGGGAGGATTGGTCATGTAATAAATTGGTATGCTCACAAAATTTTGAAGTGAATGGACTAAAATATATGCTATAGTATTATCTTGGTAAATACGCCAGTTATTATTTTGTTTGAAGTTGAATTACTATTTCTACTACATTTAATAGAACAAAATAGGAGAACTAAATCTTCTACGGTCTGTATAGTTGTAGGAATATAAATTATGGAAATATTATCATCCGGAATCTCTAAACCATGGTAAGGTCTAAATACGGAGATATGTATCATTTCAATACAAATTTGAATATTATAATTTTAAATATATACGGAATGTATAATTGCATGATGAGAAATTCGAGCATAAGCTATCAATCTATAGCGCTCATCAATTCTACTAAATCAAGTGAAACCGCAAGTTACTCTACGTATAATTGATAGATAGGTTAAAGAAAAGTGAATTCTAAAACATATAATTTTATACGCTAAGAATGATTAAATGTTATAACGAGAAAGATAGATGTCATTGATACATCTATAAAATAATTAGTCTATCCTATATATATATATATATATATATATATATATATATATATATATTCAAGAAAAAATTAAAAATAAAATGATTAATTTTATCACGAATATAGATGGTATTGCCGAGTAAAGGTGAAGATTCAATAGACATAACTATTATCTACTGCAAAGTATAAAACAAAATTTCCTCTCTAATGCGAACAAAGTATATATATTAGAAGTAGTGCTGAAGTATTTAAATAATATATTCAGCCTAAATGGAAAACATGTTGAGTTAGAGAGAAACCATTGCAATTATTCTTCATTAACGGAGGGTAACGAGAGAAAAAATTAAATGAAGAAAGTCATTAATACGTTCTAGGTAATATAAACATCTTTGATGTAAGACAACACGCACAAGTGAAAAAAAAATACAAATTTAAAAGGACTTTTATGTATATGCATTTATGAAATGTAAAAATGTTTGGAGAAGGAATCTCTACTTTGAGAATAGAAATGAAGTGATTTCCGTTTGAAGTAATTATGAGTATAAATATGTATATTATCTTTACGAAATTGTACCGAAAGGAAAACAAATCAATTTTATGCATAAAGGCCTCCTTTACCAAGTGTTAGGAAAAACGAAATGAATTATAAACAAACCATTAAATGTATAGGCAAACATATATTAACATTGAGTAATGTTCTTATAGGTATATAATTATGAGCATAACTCAGCAGTTAACATTCATAACAATAGGAATGGAAGAATCGACTTAAATAACGAGGTAAATGGAATGAAACCATGAAATTCAACCCGGAAGTAAATTGTGAACTACTATTAGTCAACTTCAATAAAACAAAATAAAAATAATTTTATATATGTATTGTATAAATTATCTGAGGAAAATTGGAGATAAAAACCCTAAATCGTTTAATTAAAGACATCCCCAACACATTACGGGATAATAGAAATATCATATTCGCCACAGGGAGTAATCGTGAATTCAACTTTTGTATATAAATATAGATTTATGGCGTTAAAAGACGAGAGTTATCGGTGGCTCGATGCTATATAAAACGAAATTCCATAACCAAGTTAAGTCTCTTACCGGGGAAAATGATGGCAAACGAAATTAAAACTCTGTGATAACATCGTTCCTTAAGGGAATAGGAACACGATATTAATAAGGCTAGCATTTAGAGAATGAATACAACATATGATAATAATAAACAAATTTTCCACGGAAATTATAGAGCGATTAATACTTACGGAAGATAGAGCGAGAAGAAGGCCTTGACGTCTTGATAATCAAAGCCAACTGAATCAACTTGAGATGAACGACGCATTCATCCCAAAGATATTGCGAAAGAAATTTAGTAACGGATTGATAAGGAATGAAAGATGCAAGTCTATTGCTAGAAAAATTTATGTGGATCCCGGAAGGAAAATGAAAACCTCAAATGAAACGTAAATTAAGTATTGAATGAAAAAATCAGTGGGACTTACAATGTAAGTAGTGGAACTAAGTAAATGAGATGATTATAAAGCTGATGAGGAAACTCATACGAAGAATCAAAACGAGCCATATGATTCTAATTAAACCCCAACACGTATTCACATTGCTTCTTAAAATTCATAAGAAAAAAAGATGGTTAAGCAGTATGAAACTTTTCATTTTAATCTTGTATTGATAGAGATAAGTAATATTGAACGGAAATGAATATTTAGAGAGAAGAACTTAGCGAGAGATCTTAATATGCCATCATAATATCATAAGCCAAATACACGACTAATATAAATTACAAAATCTCAATGCATTCAACGAGATGAGAGCAAAGGGAATACGTGTGCCCGCGCGTATGGAAAGGACGTAAGTGGGATGTGTGATACGCTATAGCAAAACTCAGGCCGCATGATTTTGAGCCACAATGCTTTGAAATACTGAAGAAAATGAACGATAGGAGAAGTGGAATGAAATTGAATGACAGTTTAATAGGGAACAATGCTAAACCCTAATCAGTCATCCGGCCTTACAAGTTTCAAAAATCCGTGACTCTCCCATAAATCGGAACGCGATCAATTGATAGGACCAAACACCATAACTCCCATTAATTGTTACATGTACAAGTACGGATGCAAGTATAAATGTGAGTTCAAAAAAATGGTGATAGGGAAAGATAAACCACAATTTTGTTGTGTGGCTCGAGAAACCAAACATAGAGATCGTATTAAGCCAAAGAATACACGTCTCAATTGACGAGAAGGCCATAGTAAATGTGTCGGTTGATACACTATAAGTTAACTCAGGCAGTCTTAAACGATTTTATTCATAGTTCTTATGTTAACAATACGCTTAGAATGGGTTTTGAATTCGTAATTGAACTGCAATTAATGAATATAGTTAAGTATGTAATAATCCAAATGTGAATTGTCTTAACGTAGATTTAACACACACACACACATATATATATACCCTATCAAAATAAATTGGCATAGGTGATGTCACAAACCAAAAGTATATATATTAGTAGTGAACCTTTTTGGAAGTATTAAATTAGATTAGAATGTATAAGGTGACAAAACCACTTAAAGGTTCATTAGAAGTTGTTATGAAGGATATCATGTTAGGAGATAAGACCATGTTGTGGTATTAATGGTATATAGATTAAATTTTTTGTATAAAGCAAATAAGTTGAAGCCCTGTTACATATTAAATATTTTTAGTTAAATTTTAATCTGATTTCCCTATAAGGAATAATTTGAATGTGAAGTCGAATAATCGCGAGGAAAGTTAAGTGGAAGTCTTTGGAGAAGGAAAAAAAAATTGAGGAAAAGAGGAACATTACAATCAAATACTACATAAGCACAATCTCATTATTTTGATTGTTAAAGAAAAGTCAAATTACACTTCCTTTATTACTTAAGAAAATACATTAAACTTGAAAATTATTTAGAAATATAATAATTATAAGAAATTAAAATTTCTCTTCTAATAACCTAATTAAATCACAAACACAATCTACCTTTAAGACAACATTCGGTTTTTTAAAGTTGATATTTTTCGGTTCTAAAAGTATTTCTCGGAGAAAATTCATAGCTTTCTTCCTTATCCAAGATAGATGATGAAAAACTATGAAAAATCATTTTTGGGAAAATGTCGGAGACCTATTTGATGAATGGAGTCTTTTCCATTTTGCAAATTTAGAAGTAATTTTTCGGTATCGAGTAATTTTTTTTGTATCATAAGTTGCTTGAGCAGCTTTTATATGCATTGCATTTGTTGTATTTAAATGTTTTTAGCCTCTGGCTTTTCTCCTTCATAACATAAGACCTACATCACTAAAACATGAAAATCATAAAATGTAAAATTAAATAAACTAAAAGACATGCAAATATGAGACTTAAGATCAAACTTAAGACATTCAAGTCCAATTTTCTCTTACCAATCTGATTAAAACTCGAGTACGGTAAAGATAGGGAGTTAAGATGTCCCTATGAAACAGGAAACCAACACAAAATTTTGCCACTATGAAGCCATGCCACCAACAATCTCTATGGCTTCTAATACTTATAAACTTCTCAATCTTTCTTAATGAATTCATTATTCTTTAAGGAATTCTTTAAATTACCATACAACCACCATTTCGTTTAATTTCTAATAGTTCCTTCAACCGAAGCACATTTATATATCAAAAACCTAACTATGTTGTGAAATAGTAGATTAAGAATTTAGTGTTTTGATCAAGTGGAAACAGCATATTTAAAAACTAAATATGTTGAGAAATAGTACATTAAAGAATTTAGTGATTTGATGGTGGAAAAAACGGTAGATTAAAGAATTAATGATTCTATAAGTGGAAAGAATGAGACATAAAACTATATATTTTTATATTTTTTAATGGGAACAAGAGGGCAAGGGCGGTAGGAGCGTTTAATAATTTTGGTCCTTCATAAAGCTGAAACAGGTTACCTGGTCAGAAATGGAACGACAATGGTTACTGCTAAATGCTCCATTACAACTCCACTTTCAATTACATGCTGGAAATGGAACGACAATGCTTACTGCTAAATGCTGCGTTACAATTTCTCCATTACAACTCTCGCATTTGATTTACGTTACAAATTGATTCACTCGCATTTGATATAAGTTACAAATTGATTCATTACCCCGTTACAGTTTTTCCATTACAACTAGTATTTGAGTTACGTTACAAACTGATTCACTCTTATTTGATTCGTTGCAAACTGATTTCATTGCATTTGTTTAGATGATCCATTTGTTTTTGGTTGGTATGTAGTAAAACAATTTTTGAATTTCTCCATTTTATTAATCTTGAAGGTGGGTATGGTAAATTTTTGATCAGTTTTTTGTAAATTTTTAATTTAAACATGGTTTAATCAGTGATTTAAATATACAAGAAAATTAATGGTTTAAATTCTATTCATTGATATTGATATAGTAGCAAAACCAGAAATTAATTAGAAAAAAAAATTAAAAAAATGACCAATTCCAACACCGAAAATACCTATATGCGTAATTAAAGACATACCTCTACAAATAAATTAATGGGACAATTACATTACGAGCTGATCACAAGAAAACACCAAACTATAAATAAGAGGTGCATTGACGTTATAGATTAATTAAGTGAATTAATTATAATACAATATACCAGATGAATGAGTGGTGCAAACCCTTAACAACATCTCATGCGAAAAGTACAGTATATCCAATTTAGGATATGTACTCGACAAGTTTGGGAAGGGCGAGAAGCCCTAAATTTAAATCCTAATCCTAGTTAATTCTACATTATTCAAAAACCCTACTCGGGAGGTCAAAGAAAGTCTTGCAGAAACCTAGAAGGAGAACACAGATTAATTCAAAAGTCTGGTATGTGACACGAAGGACAACAACCATAGCCAACTCTTGCCCACAGATATAATCAGAGTTCTTACCTTGTGGATTACAAAGAAAAAGGGTTATTAGAAGGGTTCACGAGTAAAGAACTTACATTAAGGAAAGAAAACTAATTTGGGGTTTCCTGTGTGAGAACCCTTGGAGAACGACCGTAAACCTTGTGGCCCATTCGAGAGATGAATACGGGAATTTTCTTAAGTGCTTTGTCTCATAACTAAACAATGCTGCCTTAAAATCTCACATGCAATCATACAAAGTAGTAATCGACATCCTGGTGGAAAGAATTATTCGGGCAACAACCATACCCAAGGTTGTGTGGCCAAAACATGATATTTTAAGATGTTATCAAGGTCGCATTGACCAATGCACGGAAACGAACGCTGCAAAGAATATATAAATCTCAGGAAGCCGTGCTTAGCGGAAGAACAATTAAGGCTATGCCTCGGATTGGTGAGGGTGCATACCTATCATGGCCAAGTTGAAATTGTTAAAATATATAATTACTTCATGCATGCGAGTTAGAGTTGAGTGAATTATACAATTAGTTAAGTGAATTAGTTGAGTTGAGTTACGGTTAGATTTGGTGAGCAAGTTAGACGGTGAGTTAGCCGAGTTGATCAAGTTCAGTTATATGTGAGAGTGTGTGCATGTCAATTAGATTAAATACCCTTCACGGCTTCATTGTATTCGGAAAAGAAAGGGTTTTATGATTCATAGTTTTAGATTAATTGAAGAGCCGAAGCTCATTTGTTCATGTGTGAAATCTTTGTGTTATTAAACGCTGATTGAATCCTCTGCCTTTCCAACAGATTGGTATACGGCGAGGTCACAAAAAGAACGGAAAACGAATTAGTAATCATCCATGTGTGAGAAGGAAATTTTTTTTACGTATTTTTTTACGCTATAACGCGGTGGTAATTAAGACGAGAGCGTTATAACGTAGGTTCCCAACGTAGAGCATTATAACGCGAGGTTCCGGTGCGTTAAAACAACGCGACACGCGTGGTCCGGGAGATGCGTTGGCACTCGACGTATTGAAGCTTGGAGGGCGTTATTCGGCCAGGAAAAAAAAGTCAACGGAGTACTCTTGAATTTAAGCCATATCAAAGGCTTTTTATGACTTCTTTTCAAGAAAGGTTATAAAGCACATGCTAAAAAAGCTTTAAGCAAATAGGTTTTTACTCATAAATTTTTCTTAAGGCAAAGGATTTTTTTTATATAAAGATTCTTTTATAAAGAAATTTTTATATAAATAATAAAAACAATAATAATAAAATCTGAAAGGTTTTATTATAAAGTTTCTTTGAAGCTTTGCAAAACATCAATTTTTTTAGGGTTTACATTGGTGAAATTTTGTTTGAAGAAAGATGGCTACAAGTAGCTTCCCATTACAAAATTCCTTCTTTCACGGGGAAGGATTATGATGTGTGGGCCATTAAGATGGATACCATGCTAAAAGCACATGATGTACGGGATGCATGTCAAGCATGGGTTTACGAACCTCGCGATGATGGGAAGAGCAGGCCTCGGTAATGTAGAGAGAGCAGGTGGAAGAAAAGATAAGCGGAAAGAATGCACGAAGCATTGCTTCTAATCTAACATGGAGTAGATCAAGCCATTTCGAGAAGATCATGATAACCTCGTCGACAAAGGAGGCATGGGACACCTTGGCGACAAGATATCAAGGTATGGCTAAAGTTAATATTGTTGAATTGCAGAATATTGGGAGAGATTTCGAAATTATGCACATGAAGGAGACGAGAGGACATTGATTCCTTCATGAATAGGGTCATGTCTATTGTCGATCGATTAAAAATCTATAGTGCGAAGATATTAAAGATCGAGCAGGTGATCGAGAAAGGTTCTTAGATCCTGTCCACCAAATTTGATGTTGTGGTTGCAACCATAGTAGAAGAAAACGACTTGGAAAAACTCACAATTGATGAGTTGATGGGATCTCTTCTATCGCATGAGGCAAGGATAGACGAGAAATAAAGTTCCACACATTGGAAACTACATTCCAAAGTCAAGTCTATATTTCCGAGAGGTCGGCGAGAGGTCGATCGAGAGCGAGAGGACGAGAGGTAGCAACTATGGCGGTCACGAGAGATGGCCGAGATGATCATGAGCATCCAAGTGGAAGCGACGACGGCGGAAGCTTTCATCACAATCAAAAGTACGAAAAATCAAGGTAAGAATTGCTATTAATACGATAGATTTGGTCATTATTCATCGGTTGGGAAGAATATTGCGAGAACAAGGCAATCGAGGAGAGCTAATGTTAGTACGAAGAGAAAATATTGACTCTATGTTTCTAAAAATGCAACACCATGCATGCACCATGGAAAAAGATGCGGCTGTTAGACGATTAGTTTGCGATAACCACATATTGAGGAAACAGGATTTGGTTGCTAATTTGGATGTCTCGGTACGGACGGAGGTAAAGTTCGGGTAACCATTGTGTTTGTAGATGGCAAGGTGGTCAACATTGTGACCAAGCGAGAGGCAAAGACCATATCGGAGGTATACTTGTCCTTGGACTCAAACACAATCTAATTATTGTTGGTGTTGATGCGAAAGGATATAAAGTTATCTTTCGGGGGCAACGGTGTGTTATTTACGACAAATCCCCAAGCAAACGGTGATTGCAAAGGTGAAGATGACGAGAACGAGACTCTTTCCTCTCATTATGAACTACAATGATCATGTTGGATTTCTTTTACAAATGCATGTTACGATGCATACGGTTATGGCACTTTTGGTTTGGACACTTGCATTTTCTGGTTTAAGATTGTTGTAGCGGCTTAGAGATGGTCGGAGGTCTACCTCCCATCAAAGAACACAGCACTTGTGAGTGTTGCATCTTGGAAGCTGTGACATGAAAGTTTCTGAAAGGAGTTTCTTACGAGCAAAGAAAACCCTTGAATTGGTGCATGCCGACTTGTGTGGACCTATGAGGACACGGTCGATTGGTGATTGTTACTTCCTCACCTTTATTGATGATTATAGTAGGAAGACTTGGGCTTACTTTTTGAAGAAGAGTACGAAACTTTTTTCAAAATTCAAAGAGTTCCAAAGCTTTGGGTGGAGAACCAAAGTGATCGACGGATCAAGGTATTGAAATCTATTCGTGGTGGAGAATACGATTCGAAGGCATTCCATAGTCTTTACGGAAACAACATGGAATCGGAAGACGGTTTACGACCGGATACACACGGTAGAATGGTGCTTGGCAGAGGAAGAATCAAACAATCATGAACATGACAAGGAGCATGTTGAAAGCAAGACACACAGTCTAACGAGTATTGGGAGAAAACGGTTGTATGTTTGTTTAGCATGTGATAAACGGATCTCCTACAAAGAGCGTGATAAACGAGTTCCGAAGAAGCATGGTCGGGTATGTCTTGCAGTGTATCTCATTTGAGAGTTTTTGGATGTGTAGCCTATGCACATGTGCCTAAGAAAATAGGGGAAAATTAGATGATTAAAGTGAAAAATGTATATTCTTGGTTATAGTGAGCGGTCAAAAGCTTACAAATTGTATAATCCTGTCACAAAGAAGACAATCATTAAGCGAGAGATGTTGTGTTCAAAGAACAAGAGTCATGGAACGGAAGTTGCCTTAAACACACTAACCGATGCTCAAACACCATTAATGGAGGATGCTCTTGTAGAAGAAGGAGAAGCGACAAGAACCAAAAGATCGAGACACCAAATAGAGTCACACCGGCCAAGGACTCCAAGATTTTCGGAGAAGCGACACATAGATCTTCAAGCGGATCGATGAACCCGAGAATTCTCCAAGCGACGAATCGGGTAATGAATCAAGCAATGGTAAGAAAAAGATGAGAAGTTTGAAAAGATGTTATGATGATTTGGATGTTAGTTCAAATTTTCAGCATGGGTGTTCCAACCTTCGTTTGAAGAAGCAATCGAGAAGATGACAATTGGGTGCAAGCCATGGATGAAGATGAAATCGATTGAAAATAATGATACATGGGATTTGGTTGATTTTCCAAAGCGATAAAAATCTCATTGGTGTGAAGTGGGTGTGGTGATGAATGAGAAAGGTGAGATTGTGAGATTTAAAGCAAGACTTGTAGCAAAAGGATTCTCGCAATGCTTAGGAATAGACTTTGGAAGAGAAATTTTTTCTCCGGTCGCCAGTTGGATCTTTGTAGGCAGTTCTAGTGACCGACTTAGAACAAGTGGAAAGTATATCGGATGGATGTCAATCAGCCTTCTTGAATGGAATTTTAGAAGAAGAAATTTATGTGAGAAGCGACCTCCGGAGTTATGAAGTTGAAGGACAAGAAGATAAAGTTTGCATGTAGAAGAAAGCGCTCTATGGACAAAAGCAAGCACCTAGAGCATGGTATAGCGGGAATCAGGTTATATGATCAAGAATGGATTTTGCGGAAGCGACATTGAGCCTACCTTATACAAAAAGGTAAATAAGAGCATGGACATATTTTGATAGTTTGTTTATATGTTGATGATATGATTTTTACGAGGGTGATCTTGAAATAGATGAATTTAAAACGACCATGATGAAATAATTTGAGATGAAAAAATCTAGGTCTCATAAAATATTGCTGCTTGGTATTAAGTTGAGCAATACGAAAAAGAAGCATATTTATTTGCCAAAAATAAGTATGCAAAAGTTTCTTACGAAAAAGATTCGGGGATGGATAATTCCAAACACAATACCTACACCGGTTACAACGGGTACAAAGTTAAGTAAGGATGATGAAGGGGTAGATGTCAATCCAACTCTATTCAAACGAATGGTTTGCGACCTCTCATGTATCTCACGACAAGACCGGATATTATGCGAGGAGTGAGTCTAATTTCTAGATTCATGGAGACTCCAAAAGACACATTGGAGTGTTGGAAAAAGAATTACGAGATACATAGCAAAGACGAAGATTATGGCATAATGTATGCAAGTAAAGAAAAGAAAGAAGTGATTGGATATACGGAATGGTGATTTTGCGGGAAGTTTGGATGATTGGAAGAGCACATCCGATTATGTTTTCCATCTCGGTTCGGGGGTATTAGCATGGGCATCTAAGAAGTAGCCTATTGTTACACTATCATCGGCGGCAAGGAATATGTAACGACGACTTTCGCGGCATGTCCCAGCGGTATGGTTAAGAGTATTGGATGGACTCAAGCGAGAAACAACAGAATCAATAGTGATATACTGTGACAACACATCGATGGTCACACTATCCAATAATAGTGTGTTTCATCAAAAGAGCAACTTATATTGATACTAAATATCACTTTATTCGAGAACTTGTGAGAAATGGAGAAGTTCACTTGAAGCGGAAATTATTGAAACCGAGTGATCAATTGGGCCGATATCTTTACAAAGCCATTAGTAGTAGATTTGTTTGAGTTTCTAAAGAAAACTTGGGAGTTGTGAGCCTAGGTAAGGACATGAACCGAGCGGGCATGTTTGAGTTGTCATGAGTTATGTTTTAGTTTAGCGGTCGTAATTAAGAAGTGTTAAAATATATAATTACTTCCCGCATGCGAGTTAGAGTTGAGTGAATTATACAATCGGTTAAGTGAATTAGTTGGGTTGAGTCGGTTAGATTTGGTGAGCGAGTTAGATAGTGAGTTAGCGAGTTGATCAAGTTCAGTTATATGTGAGAGTGTGTGCATGTCAATTAGATTAAATACCCTTCACGGGTTCATTGTATTCGAGAAATAAAGAAAGAGATTTTATGATTCAAAATTTTAGATTAATTGAAGAGCCACGAGCTCATTGTTCAAGTGTGAAATCTTTGTGTTATTCTACGATTGAATCCTCTTCCTTTCCAACGAAATAGTTAAATAGTGGGTTCACTCTAACTTTTGAATTGATACAATTTGTAAGAAAACCATTGTTCTCAATAACGGTGAAATATTAGTCGGCAAAACCTCAAAAAGATTTACCCGAGAAAAAACGGAAAAGAACATAGAATAAATATTAGGGTTGAAATGATCGGTTACTTGCACTACTATCGGAAGGAGAACTCGCTAGTCGGGGGAAGGTCTTCGAACCCCATAAGACGAATCGGGAACTCTCTTTACCTAAAGAAATATGCAACCCTTCGTGTAATAGTTGTCTTGCTTGATAGCGATAGAGAAAAATAATTTGTATATGATTTCAAAAGATCTAATAGTGATAGGAACATTAAAATACCCGGTAGAAGTCTACATATGTAAGTCGAGCAAGACAAAAAATTGGAAGTCTTTCCAAACGCTGCAAAGAGACCCTCGAGAAGCGGCGGCGCACGATCGAGGGGTCGCGTGAGAGGGGGAGGTAGTTACATCCCGAAGCTTGCTCCTCTCCATATTGACCTTTCGATTGGCCAAACAAAAATGGATCATAGATCCTAGGGTTCTGCATATACCAAGGTAGATTTCTCATGTCAAGTGATGAATGCCTTGCAGGTGGGAAAAAATAACGGTTCGAATTCGGTCTTGATACATTCAACATAGCTTTCGGATAATCAAACCATGGAAGTGTAGTTGTAAGTCCTACAAAGGGCACACCAAATAAAATTTCGAAATTAAAACCCACAATACAAACGGATACGTGATCATATTATATTTTTTTTTTTTCTCCCTAGACCCATATACCTTAATGATGTTGTGTGATAACTATGTGTCATCCCGAGACAGAATCGTCTTTTGGTGTGATTTAATCTTTCAAGTTACTATAACAGTACGACCCCTAAGGAATCGAGACGGAGTATAATCTACTAACCCTGTGGGATTAGATAATCTTTCTCTTAAACAACCAAATAAATAAATAAAAACATATGGAGAGTGTTACGCGGATGTTACAATTAAATATTTTATAAAATTTATAAGATTAACATTAATATGGTTGAAATCAATATTATGGTAATAATTAAGTCTAAAAAATTATGTTTTTTATCTTCTAATTTGATATAATGATAATACTCACTAATGTGATATTGCAAATTTCTAGGTATATATTTCAATTTCAATTTCCATTAAAACAACCATATCAAAAAGGAAGATGATTATAACCATTGATCTAACATATGAGAATAAGTAATTTTGTTTTAAATAATTTACTTATATTATTTTAAATGATTTACTACGAAATTCATATCGTATGGAAGTTTGGGGGAAAATGAAAAAACACTAATATAACTATGATAGACATGTTTATTTTGAAATGAGATGTTTGAATCACAAGTTAATTATCTATAATATGGTAGGGATTATCTTAGAATATTCTTGATAGTATACCAAATCAAAGACTAAGATTTATTTCTCTAGTTATATTTTTATCCATTTAATTAAAGTCAATAATTAAAATATACAAATGTTATGAAATGAGCTAATTTTTTTTAGCATATGGTATTGGTAATCCATGGTATGTTGACAAGTCTATTTATATATTAAAAAAATCCATTATAAACTAAGGGTGAATTTCAATGGTTGGGAATATTCTTGCATTTTTTTCTCCAAAACGTATATATATTTAGATTTATATTAATTATTTTTATCATTAATAATAATAATAATTTCAACTAAAATTATAATTTAATTAATTTTTAATTTAACAATTTGAGGCCTATCTATTGACACTTGTAAACCATTTAATCTATATTGATGCCCTAGTTTTAAATTAATTAGAATATTCCTTATCTATTTCTCTTTTACTAAATAGATGTACATTCATTGGTGAAAAACTATGACTATATATTTATATTATAAAGAATATTAATCATGCTATCGGTGTGTAGCTATTGATGTCAAATAATGGCAAGTTAAAAGCTAAGCTTCTTAGTATTATGTGCATGATGTTTACGTTGTTATTTATTTGTTAGTGAACGATGTAGTAAGCTTATGAGGGTTTGCATGTTTTTGAACCATCTATTATTTACTTATTTATTTATTTTTTTATTTTTTATTTCAGTTCTTAGCTTTAGTAAGAAGACTAAGTATTTAATTATATATTTCTCTCAATGACCTTTCAATAGTATATGAATCTTGATCTAACCCCGAACATTGAGAAAATTATGTTGAAATCACAGCAGGTTCAACTCCTCTATGTTTCATCACATTGTTAATGCACATGGTGATTAGCCTAATTAAGGGTTATGCTACTCTAATCAAGGATTATTGTTAATCTCTGGCCATTGGCAAGATTTTAAAGTTGGGTAAATAAATTCACCCAAGGAACAGTACCATGAGGATGCGGTAGCATGGTTAAGAGGGTTATGCTAATTAATTGAGGATTATTTGATAATTTGTGGTCTTGGCTCCATGAACCTAACTAGACTGTGAAGTTAGGAAAATATATTCTGCAGAAGGCAGGGACCATGAGGACATTGCAGCATTAATGGAATTGTAGTTTGTAGTGAGCATGAGTACAGTGATGATGTGCCACTCTATCAATGTGACATGTGGTAGGAGGTTTTGGGCACTTTTGGATGGACAAAGCCATTTTCCAAGTGACATATGGAAACACCATAGCGTGACATGTGGCGGTGGTGACATGGTAGGTGAGGTGAAAAAAACCTTGAATTTTTGTATTGGGGGCCAATTTTCGAATGTTTCACAATGTTAAATAGTTTAGGCTCAATTGGTTTAGGATTATTAATCCCTGAGATGAGGCCCACAAATATTTTGTAAGGCTGGCTAAATGAGTTCTGAGACTTAAGGATATTAAGAGGAAAAATAGTGATAGTTGATAGGAATATCTCTTGGTAATAAATTATAACGACAACACCATGACCTTGACTATTTTCTAATAAAAATTAATCAAACTTCGAGGAAACAAAGGCCATGATGAGAAAATTGGCTTAATTTGATGGCAGCGCAAGACTATGAAGAATTGAGAACTACGGGAGAAGAGGAGATGACACTAAATAATGATTTCTTGATCCACAATTAATTTTGTAAGGTGAAATGTGAAAAGGGGTATTGACATCAGCTTGATTTATTTTTTGTGAAAAGTTGATTCACATTCTTGATTAATTTCTTGATGGATAAAGTAAAGAAGCTTCTTCTATTTAATGAATGAGTCAATTCACGGTCTTTGATTTAAACAATCATGATATATTCAAAGGGCAATTCACATGGGTAAAACCATAAATTGATAACTATCATAATAATTACGATCAAGTATATATAAAAATGAATAATAATGGATTGGGTTGTTGTTGTAGAGAGAAGAAGTAATAGAGATAGCGAAAAGGAAAGAAGAAGAGAGAGTAGGCATAAAATATGTACACATTGTGATTTCTATGAATGCATGAGACAAACAACGAGGATGGAAGCTTAGAAAAAAATATATTTGTTAAGATACAACAATTGTACATTAAGAACAAGGTAAGACAAAGAAGGTGTAGGATTGAAAATCGAGCATGTTTTTATAAACAACATGAAGTTTCGGAAGATAAAAGGAGATCAATGTTCCCGGTACATGGGTTTGTACTAAACAATAGAGATATGCATCTCCGGTGGGTTAGATCATACAAAAGAAGAAAGGGGATGGTATATCGATGCAAGTGGGTGCTTGTAAATATTGTAACTATGGGTAAGGTGCCTACAACCATTTCTTTAAAGAAAAAAAAATCTTGTGGTTTTGTCCTTCGATGTTTCCAATGTTAAATCTATGTTGTCTCTCTTGCTTGTTTGATTATGTGATTCACCCTTCCTAATAAATAGTCAAACATAATAATGAATAAGGTTTAATTGAAAATTGATTATTAAATATCTCACTACTGATTTTTCCCCCCAACATCAATATTGAACAAATAATATAGGAGTTAGTTTCCTTCAATAATAGTTTGACCGTCGGAAGGAAGATATTATAAAGAAATGATCAAGGCACTAATACACATGGAAGAAAATCAAGCAGTGGAATTGAATGATACTAAATAAATCAAAAAAATGTTGGAAGTTAAATGCATTTTTTTGTTTTATTTTTAACAAATATCGATAGCCATAGGATATGCGACCCAATTTCCTTTACCGTCAAATATCCAATGTTAGTTTGACGACGTTGAATATCCAAAATTATTTTGATTGAATTATATGAATATTTGATATAGTTTGATGGCCTTGAGTATCAGACAAATTCCAAGCTATCCTTCTAAGGCTTGTTGCCTATTGGAGTTTCCAATTATTCTTAATCATGAACGATATTTAGAGCGTTCAGGGTGACATTGGTATCAGCTTAACACCATTCAACAAGGTCGGGGGGTTCAATTATCTTGACACTCTTTAGATTCCTCCCTTTTAATTTGGTAGTTAGAGATCTTTTAGAATTGAATTAGATGAATGCTCGTGAATAAATGTCAACCATGTCAAGGATAAAGTTTTAAATAATGTGTGTTGGTTCCATAAAATCAATATTATCAATCAAATTTAGAATTAATGGGATGATATGTAACAACACATGTATAGAGTTTAATTAGGCATGATATTAAAATTGATAAATTCATTACTCCATTATAAACCTTAACCACATTATTATATTGCGTAGAATTCACTTATGTTGTGCCATATCAACATCCTCATAAGGAAACTTTTGTTAAATTGTTTTTTCATTGTACTACTACTATTTTCTTATACTTGTGCACCTACTAATGTTTTTACTTATGGCTTGGTTCATATCAATCTGATCTTATTGGTCACTAATATCCTTATATGACTAGGAGAATATTCCTTTCTTAGGATCGTACATGATCGGTCACGGAGTGCAGTACTACTATAACCATCATTTACGGTGTGAAGTTATTTTAATTGACTATGCCTTATACGAGTTTATATGAGCATGTTATTCCATCGATTATAGTGCATAAACACATAAAAATAATTAAATGAACTTAACATACCAAGGAGCACATACATGTAAGAGAACAACCAATTGGTAATGGAGTTCACCCTCCATCTCTGTGGCTACATCTCTTAGATACGCGAATTGGAATGCAAATCTTCTATATTCCTTCTTCAAATTAAGCTCTCCAAGATTTGTTACATTCAAGCTCTATGGATGATAATTAGCTAAGCACTATGGCTCTCAATAGCTAATCATTCTCTCCTTTACCCCCATTTCTCATGGCTCACATAAGGAATATATATAGTTTCGCCCTCGCTCTCCATGAAAATTATTAATTACAAGACCCACAATTGTAGGACCTAATTGGAAGGAAAAAGCAAGATCCATAAGTAGGATCTCCAACTTCTCCCAGGAGCTCATAATTGGGAAAAGTCTCAAAGCCACATAAAGACTCTTCGACCATGCCCTTGATTCTCTCAACCTACAATTGAGAAAAATATAAAATTGGTGTGAGGTGGTTTCTCATATAAACCAATTTCCCGAATTACGTTAAATGAATAATATGTAAGAAAAATTCCTCTCTCCACAAATATTAATAATTTATATAAAAAGTGAATAATAATACATGAGTTTAATAAAGGTTCATAAAATTCATCGTTAAATTCATGAGCATCTCATGAAATCATTAATCATAATTTTACCCTTAAGCACTTTGTCACCAACTTCAAATCAACATGGTGCAAAGCTCTTTCATGTGTGAAAGTCTTCCCGGATCACACCTCCCCACAAAATAAAATTTTTTTTTGGTTTACAAAAGCATCGGCTTGTACAATCATCATCGTTGTATGCAAATGTCTTTGAAAGGCACATTCCCACATGACTCCTTCACTGACGTGCTGAAATCATATCACAATGCCAACACTTGCAATTGTTTGCTACGTGAATACTGAAAATGGACATCCCTTGAAGACTCCTTCACTCGGTGTGTGAGAATCAAGATGCAAAGCCAACACTTGCAATTTTTGCAACACAAATACTAAAGGCACACCCCTTAGCCGACTCCTTCACCAATGTACTTCGGAATCGGGATGCAAATATCGCATCTTCCTAAAGCTACAATGTAAATGTACGAAAAGGCACATCCTTTCAAGATTCCTTCACCTCGGTCCTTCGGAATCGGAATGTAAAAGCCCACATTTGCCTAAAGTTGCAACCTGTAGCTGATCATGCTGTTTACATCTTTTGAAACACTTGCCAAGAGTTCCATTGGTCCAAGTTTACATGCCAAATGGCTTGGGAAAAATACCTCATTCAACTTGATTACAAAGAAGCCAACAAGGCTTAATCGCAAGAAATACCACCTCTCTCACTCTCCCTAACATAAGAGTGGCTAAACAAGTATTTTACAATGCTTCATAATAATCTTTACATCGTGAATTTCATGGTGGAAACTATGGTATTTTATATGGCATTCAACAATTTACATGCCAAATTTTTCAATGCCAAAATATGATGGCAACTATGGCCCTTTTACATGGAAATTACAAGTAATTTAATGTGCGAAAATGTGCACAAAGGGAAAATTACAAAGCTTTCAAACCCCCTTTTTACATAATGTGTATATAAACAAAGGGCACTAATTGTGGAAAAGAAAAATCCCACCCTTTTACAAAATATACCTTCAAATAACATATGCACTTGGAAGGTGAAAATAAGTTAAATCCCAAGGAACCATTTAACGAAGTGGGAATAGAATATAGGAAAATTCATTTCACCGAAATTAAAGAGCCTCTTTAAAGTAATCCTTGAACGCAAGGTTAGCTTTGAAGTGAGATAGTAACGTATAACATTTGCGGTGTTTCCTCTCCACAATGCAATGATTCCTTCATCCTTCATGTCGCTGTGAAAACAATCCTCGATCCCATTGTATGGCTCAAAGAGACGTCGAGTATCACATCATTTAATCCATATTGTCCTTTTTCCGGAATCCATATTTCTTCCCAATAAGAAATGTGCAGGCTAGTCATATCGAGCTAACACACAAGCCCCAACAATAACATGAAAATTTTCACTTGCACCCTTGAAGAGTGAATTGGTACCTTCGTTTTTGACAATCTGATTAAATTTAGCCAACAAAATTTTTTACTTCATTTCCTCACTGATCATCATCATTCTTCTTAAATGCAAATTATCTATAGGATATGATGCAAGACAATCACCGAATTGTAATACCCCAACCAAAGAAAGAAAACTTGAAGATCACTAGTCGAAACAACGGGGTTCGAGGAGAATCATACATTCCAAAGTATAAACCACGATACACTATAATTCCCATAGAAATGTTGAACCCACAATAGAGATGGAACTTCAGGTTCGGTTGTCACTTTCACAAGATTGAGGCATGGTAATTTGTTTTTGAAATGGTTGAATTGACGCAAAAATCTTGCAACTACTAAAAACAAATTTTGGTGGAGCATGATACGTCTAAATACACTTTTATTGATAAACCATGCCTGTTGCACGAACGACTGAGAATTAATCCATGCTCCTTCGTACGTTCGTCAAAAACACAACTAGCGACCACTCCCTCCAACAAATTACGCTATATATCAACGCGGATATCGTGACACCCAACAACGGTTTGATGGAGCATCATACTCGGCAATCGAGGCGGATATGGATGCAACATAAATTTTAGCGAGAAATGATCCCACAACATCCGAGATGATTAGAACAACCTTCGCGGAATGCAAAACAAAATTTGTGCACCCAATTCGAGATTGTTAAGTACTTGTTAGGTTCCTCAAAAGACATGTACCCAAATTTATTTTGATCGAACCCTGAATGCTTCCATGAGATGATCGGTGATTCGGGCTATTTTTATGTAAGAAAATATCTCCATAGACGTTCCACTTACTTTAGTGGTGGAAATGTACCATAGTAAGTTTCTTTTGATGTTTGTGAATCATCCACAATAATCATCCCTATTCCTCTCGCGTCTATACTTCATCTTTCATCTACCACCAAAATGTGTACGTATTTGTTGCCAAAACAAAGTACGAACTTTCCTTTAGCTTTCTTGCATCCAAAGGCTAGCTCGCAATTTCTTGCTGATTATGTGAAATTAGACTTGTCATGGATGATTCTTGCATACACAAGAGCGTGCACTTCCGAGTGGCTAAGATTCGAGAATTTAGTTCCCTTCCCCTTCAAATCTTACCATTTCGCAACACAATGTTTGATAGGTAATCCCTATCGATTGTGGATCTTGCAATTGTAAAAATCTATGGCATGCAATTAATGATTGAGTGGATATTTTATGTTTCAATTGGGTCTCGGTCCTAAAATAGGCATGATTTTGTGGAAGATTTGATAGCAATAGGATCATTTCTTCTACTTGGTATTTTTCTTCATATCGTCGTCCTCTCCACCTAGGTAATATCTCCATGCTTAATCATATTATGGCTTCATTGTAGGTTACGTAATGAAATGATTAATAACATATGTAGTACAAAACCACAACATTTTTACATGATCCATGAATTAGGTATTCAAAGGCCCGAAAAGGCTTGCACCTTTCACAAAGGATCTCTCAATTTAAACTCGAGATTTTTTGCAATATCAAAGGCAAGGAATTGAAAACTATAGCTAACTCCAAATAACGTGGGTAGATATGAAACTAAAATTCATGATATGTTCCCCTCAAGTACGATTTCCAATGCGGGGGGGGGGGGGGCTGACTTCCACGGTGACTTACCTTCTGCAAAGCGAGGCTACGAGATGTGTGGTGTGTTAGGTTCGATCCTTTGGTAAAAAAAGTATTTTCATCAACGACAATTTTTCAAACGAGAAAAAATAGACAATGCAAAAACCTAATGAGCGCTTACAGGACTAGCACCAAGCACTTTCTTATCGTAATTGTGCTTTTTGAATGGTGGATGGAGCCTCCTTCTTCATAGGCTCTTTCACCATATATACCTTAAAAATTTTGGCGAATTTAGGGTGCAACTTCAAGCACTTCTTCTCCCAATGGCCACTAATTTTGCGGAGAAGCTGTTACCAAAGTACGTCATTTCCCGTTCAAATGTGTCTTCATAATAGGAGGATTCAGAAGGTTCTCATTCTTCTTGGTCTCACTTCTCGTGGACACATCTGTCTTCTTAACCCACACGTTCTTTGTGTGATGCTTAACCTACACCATGGTTAGAAGATCTATGAAAGAAATCATTTCTCTTATATGTAAAGGAAGAATTTGAATGACTATTTTACCTTCCTGACTTGTCCTTGAACTCATGGGAACTAGATGGTTTGATTCCCTTCCTGGAATTTGGTGATTAAGAGACAAATTTTGCTTAGGATACCTTCGAGCATACTTCTTTCTCTTCGTGTCCATAACCCAAGCCTACAAATGGTTTTCTTGGTACAACCTCCAATGGTTAGGTGACTCCTTGGCCATTTATTTTGGAGCCCTCCTCCATACCCCATCTTCGTGAGGATTTTCATGCAGAAATTAGTTTCATATTGAGATAGAATAGAACATGAAGTAACATTATATACCTCGGTTTGAGAGGCAGCGTCCATTGTCTCAACCTTCTACAACTTGAAATTAACTCTCTTTGGCTCGTAACGTATCTTGGGCATCTTACTTATCCCTTTTAGCTATCTCCAACGATCTTTGCAATTCTGCATTGTCGGCTTGAATGATGTCATCTATCTCTTCAACTCTTGCATTCTTTTAGTGTGCTTGGCCTCCTCTGCCCATCTGCCAAAGCATTTACCTTTCCGATGCCAAGCTTGATGTAATCATGGGTCGATTAGTACTACAACCATCGTTTACGGTGTGATATTTGGTAATATGGCTTATATAGGTTTAAATAGGCATGTTATTCCATCTATTATAGTGCATAAACACATAAACATAAGTAAATGAACTTAAAATACCAAGAAGCACATGCACACAAGTAGAGAGAGACAACCAAATGGTAACGGAGTCCACCCCTCCATCTCTCTGCAGGGACACATTTACCGAATGCTTCAATTGGAATGAAGATCTTCTATGTTCTTCTTCAAAGTAAGCTCTCCAAGCTTTCTTATATTTAAGATCTATGTCAGGAGCATTAGCTAAGCACTATGGCTCTCAATAGCTAAGCATTCTCTCCTTTCTTCCCCTTTCTCGTGGCTCACATAAGGAATGTATATATAAAAAGAGTATTAATTACAAGACCCACAATTGTAGGACCTAATTACAAGGAAGGAAAAACAAGATCCATGAAAGCCGAGATCTCCAACTATCTTAGGTTCATAATTGTGAAAAGTCGCAAAACCACCTAAACACTCTTCAACCATGCTCTTGATTCTCTCAACCTACAATTGAAAAAAATAGAGGATTTGTGTTAGTTCGTTTCTCACATAAAAACCATTTTTCCTATTTACATTAAATGAATAATCTGAGAGATAAATTTCCTCTCACAAATATTAATCATTTATATCAAAAGTGAATAATAATGCATGAGTTTAATAAAGGCTCATAAAATGCATAATTAAATGCATGATCATCTCATGAAAAGCATTAATCATAATTTCACCCACTTAAGCACTTTGGCACCAACTTCAAATCAACATGGCGCAAATCTCTTTCATGTGCGAATATCCTTTAGGATCAATACATGTTGTTAAAGACTTTCCTTGGTTATGTATCATTGTCCATACATGTGCTAATACAAAAGAAAATATTTAAGCTTTTATTTCCTATCGTACACCATCTATATTTGTGATTAAAAGGTTCTTCACAAAATGTTATTAAAGGATTTTACGGTTACCTATAAGGGCTATGAATATCATCTATGATGTTTCTTTTTACCTCTTGGTACATCAATGTGGCATGTTTTAAGTGTGTATTTGTCTTCAACCACATTTGAATAAACATGCATGTTTTAAGTGTTTATTTCTCTTCAACCACATTTTAATATAAAATTTCTTTGAACTTCATTTACTTGTTTCAATAACAGTCCCATATGGGAGTCCATTTCTAAAATCCAATTCTATTTAAAAAAAACTTTAATGTTATTTTCATCTAATCAATAGAACCTTCCCAATCATTTCCAATACTCTTGAATACCTCCTAGTGGAACAATTCTAAAATATGAAAAGTAGTTTGGACCTAAACCATAGATAGGTTGGTTTTTTCTTTTAAAGGATCATATTCAAAAGGTTTTTAATAAGCAAAAAAAAACCCACAGGTACGTAACCGGGATTGAGTATTCTGAAGAAGGATCATGAATAAAAAGGATACGGTCTGGATCTCCATGGATATCAATCGAATGTGGAAGCATAAAATAAGATCCAATCATTCCCCTCGTATCGGAGCTATTCCCAACCTATTCACAAAGCAAGGTATTCTATTCTATTCGCCACAAGTGAAAGCAGGTGAACCAAACACCCGGGGAAAAAAATAATTCTGTGGTTGGATTAACGATGTTAGCATAAGATTGGATAGTGGATTGGCCTTTATCTCTTATAGGGTCTAGCGATCGGGGAGGGCCTTCACGCTCTTACTGTGAGGAAAAAAAAAACCTTTCCAAGACGTTTCTGCAGCCATTTACGACATTGGATCAAGGTTCCTATAATTTAAAATAGTGGAAAATATGTTTATTAACTATAATTTGATCTAACTATTGCGGACCGAGCCACAGCCCAGATTCCCTACATAGGGTATTCTCTTACTTGGGAAAATTGTGTAATTACGACGACAAACCAAGCCTAGAGCCTTATCACCGAAATTCTTTTTCTTGTAAATATTAGGAATTAATGGGTCATTCTTCATTCTCTCAAATGGTTAATATTTGGTTTCTTGAGAGTGTCTAGTGGGTTAGAGCGGTTCAAATCTACTCGAGGGTATTTTCAATGAACCCTTTGTCCCTTTTATATATAAATATGAATATGGAGTAGTAAAGTTTTATTTTTAATTTTAAATTCTAAATCACTCATAGAGATTAAATATTTTTGACATCTCTCAAAAAAAAATTAATCTTGATATATCGAAATTAAAATAACTCTAAGCTAAATATAATATTAGCCATTCTGTACTTACACATATATATTCATTAACTTATGTAAAAAAATAAATATTATTTTTAATTAAAATAAAATTTAAAATAATACTAATATTTACTTCTTTACACGAGTTAACGAATACAATACATACATTTTTAATATATATTACGGTAATATATTAATTGGATTCACTTAGAAAATAATAATAATATTTTATAAAATATATGTTATTATATAATTAAATCTTATATTATCTATTATTTAAAATTATATTGACTCCTTACGCGTTTCCTATTTATATATTTATTTATTTATACATACTTTCAACATAGAAAATTATTATATTAAAATGATAAAACAAATTCCATTTTAAAAATAATAAAGACAACAATTATATATAATTTCATTTTTTATTAATCCTATCCATGCACATTCTTTTCACACGAGAAATCGCATAATTTTAATATAAACAAAAATCCGTGTAATATTCATATTCGAGGGGGACGTTAATCTTGAAAACAAAATTGGGCACTCATATTCATATTCGTGGGCTCTTGACGAGGGAGTTGAAAACAAAATTCCGAGGCACTCATATTCATATTCGTGGGCTCTTGACTAGGGATTCAAGCTCGAGTTGGCTGCAAAACTCTTAAAAAAGAGGAAGCCATATAATACATGAAAGGTCACGAGATTTGGAATCAGACCATATATCACAAAATCACGAGAGGAGGCATTGCATTAAAGCGTATTTAAAAGAATTTCACATTGAAGGCGCATTTATAGAAATTTATAACCGGCATCTCTAGAGTTTATCAAAGGTTCACAACAAGACTACGTAAAAATTTGGAGAATACGCACAGAATTTTCTGACACACAACTCGATGCTCAACCACTCCATATAGTCCATCTAATACGGTATTCAATTAATTTCTCCATATAGTCCATTTAATACGATCATTGAAGTCTGTTATTAACAACACACTAGTAATAATTTATAGTACTATTGTTCTAACATGTAAGAAGATTGTAAATTATACACGGTGAAAAACTTTCATTTGAACCCGGACGTGGTTAACATTTTAAATTTTTATGGTAAATAGGAATACTTTGGAAACATCGACAATAAATGGTGATAAGGCGAGTAAACTAAGCTGCCTATGACACCTAGCGGACAATCAGTGTGACTCATTGAACCTAACGGACGGTGAGATTAATATCTCAACATCTCCTCCTAATCTCCATTTAACACAAGTGGAGGCACCAACAATGCCTAATTTCTCTCTTTGAAATTCAAATACATTCTTTCCCAATGGCTTTGTGAAAACATCTGCAAGCTTATCTTTGGAACCACAAAAGGAAAGTGTGATGTCCCCATCATTGACAAGTTAATGAATGAAATGAAAATATGTGTCAATGTGCTTGCTCTTTTTGTGAAAAACATGATTTTTTGATAAAGAAATTGCTAAAGCATTATCACGATGGGGTGGAGTTGGCTCCTTCTAAATATCTGAAATGTCTTTCAATAATCTTCTCAACCATATCTGACTTGACAAGCTACTCAATTTGTTGCTACATATACGTAAACGTGTTAAAACGATTGATTGTTTCTTGGATGCCCATGAAATCATATTTGTTTCAAGATGAAAAACATACCTTCGAAATTACTTTTGTGATCATCTAAACTCCATAATCGTTGTACGTATAACTTTGAAAGTGAGCAATTTTCGAATGTGTATAAAACAAACCATAGTCTATGGTCCCTGTAATATACCTTAAGATCTTTGCTTTACCACGCTTTGCCAATGAGTAGCTTTGGTGAAAATTTGCACTAGACTTGGAGACAAAACTTCTTGCCAAACATAATATCCCGTTAGTTGCGGTTAGATGCAAACAAACTACCAACTAGAATTTTATATAATGTGGGATCAACTGGTGGTGCTACATCCTTTTTGCTCATCTTGGTGCCTTGAGATATAGGTGTATCATCTGGTTTTCAATTTCTCATTCCCATCTTTTTGATGATGTCATTGGCCTATTTTTGCTGACCAACAAAATTAGCATTAGTAGATTACTGAATTTCAATGCCTAAGAAGTATTTCATTACCCCTAGATCAGTCATATCAAAATTTATTTACATTTCTTCTTTGAAGTCTTGTAACATCATAATGCTTATATAAATAATACCATCTAAGTAAAGGAATACAATGAAAATTTTACCTTCAAGATTTTTGGTATACAAATTTGGCTCATGGTTTCTTCTACAAAAACCACTTTTGATGAGATAGGTTTCAAATCAATTATATCAAGCTCAAGGAGAATGTTTCAATCCATATAAAGCTTTCTTGAGCTTGTACACCTTATGATCCTATCCTACAACTTCAAAATCAAGATTCTACTCTACATAAACTTCTTCCTGCAATATACCATTTAAGAAAGTACATTTTACATCAAGTTGTTAGACCTTCCATTGTGTTGATTTGTTGTGGATAAAATAGTTCTAATAGTGTCTACCCTTGCTATTAGATCAAATGTTTCACCATAGAAGACACCAAACTTTTGTGAGAATCCTTTGGAAATGAGCCTTGCCTTATGTTTATCAATTTATCCTTTTCCATTGAGCTTGGTCCCGTATACCCATTTTACACCAATTATGGTTTTGTTTCTTGGGATATATATTAATTCCCAATTTTGGTTCTTCTCTATGCCAGCAATTTCTTGATTCATTGCATCAAACCAATTTTTTTCTTTAACTTCTTTGGAAAAATGGGCTGGTTGAGATGAAAGAAAGGAAAACATATTCTGCTAATTAAAATCATGCTCCTACTCATATATTTCTCTGATGCTTCTTCTTTTCTAATTGTGTTCTTAAGATGTTGAATCACTGGTGGATTCTTTGCTAGAGGATGTAATATCTTCATGAGTAGGTATGACTCTTATTCAACTTCCCAGTCTTGGTAGTTGTGGTGGGAAAGCATGTTGATTTAAGGCTGTCAGTATGAGCACACCAAGATTTATTTCAAAACATTTAACATGTCTACTTAAAAAAATCTTTGGTAACTCAAATGTAAAGGAAAGTATATATGCCTTTGACTTCTCACTATAGCCTATAGAAAATACATATTTCACTTCTATCATCAATATTCTTTCATAGTTGATTAGAAACATGTAAAAATATTCTTGATCCAAAAATTATAAAATGTGATACATTCACCTTCTTACTATCCCATGCTTCTTGAGGTACTGCATCTTGGAGACTGATTGTTGGAGATCTGTTGAGAACATACACTATTGTCAAAACTTCTTCAACTCAATAGCCATTTGATAAATTTTTCTCATCAAGCATACATTTGGCCATGTTCATGATTCAAAAATTTTTCCTTTCTGCTACTCCATTATGCGATGGAGTATATCTTGTTGTGTTCTGCATGATTATTCTTTGTTGTTAAAAAAAAAAATTTGAAGTCATTGGAACTGTATTCTCCTCCTATGTATGACCTGAGGACTTTTAAAGGCTTTCCACTCTACTTTTCTTCTTCTTCTTATTTGAATTCTTTGAATCTTGAGAATGTATTTGATTTATTTTTTTGAAAATAAACCCATATATTCCTCCTACAATCATCGATGAAGGTTAGAAAAAAAATATTACAACCAATGGAGTGTGTCTTCATTGGGCCACATATATCTGTATGGAATAGCTTTAAAGGCTCTTTTACTGTAGAGGAAGATGTGGGAAAACTATCTCTTTTATGGTTGGATATAATTCATATTTCAAAGTTACAATACTTTTCATTCATAACAGGGAGACCAATGACCATATAATGTTTCTGAAGAATACTTAGACTCTTTAGGGGAATATGCCCATACCTAGAATGCCATAGCTAAGACTCATCTGTTCTTGACACATTGTGAGCACAAGATTGTTAGAGATTTTAACTTCTAAGAGTTAAGGGAAACATCCTATTCTTAGTTTTCTCAAACCTTTGCTACCAATCTTCTATTGGGAAGTTTGTCATCGATACAATGTGTTCCCTTGGAGTATTACATCATAACCATGTTCCATCAATTGTCCTACACTAATGAGTTTATGCTTCAGATGTGAAACATAATAAACATGACATATATATTTTTGTTGATTATGTTTAGTAAGAATAGGGACAATACCTTTTCCTTCAGCTTCAATACATGAACGATCTCCGAGATTAATTTTTTATGTTATGAAATAGTCAAGATAAGAAAGAATATTTTTTCTAATTTTCATATGATTGTTGCAGCCACTATCCAAAAAACAAATTTCCTCACTATGTTTGTCTTTAGAAATATGGCACGAAAGAAACATGGTCTCAAAGGATTATCCTTCATTGTTGGAGAGATGGACTCTACCTTTTTGTTGATTTCACTATTTATTTCTTTCACTCATGTTCATAATGCCCAATTTCTTGGATTAATAGCCTTACATTATATTTTCTCCATGTTCTACTTATATGTGTTTGGTTTTGTGAAAATCACCATTTCTACATTTGCATAATAATGTTTTTCAACTTCCTCTGCCTCGCCTGTTGCCGCCTCTGTATCCTCTGCCTCTGCCTCTGTCAAATGAGAGATGTGCTCTGAAGGCTTGTTCCGTGGATTCTTCTGTCAGATTCAGTCTTGTTTCATGTGCCAAAAGTGATCCAGTCAACTGTTCTACTGAGAAGGTTTTAAAATCTTTGGATTCCAAAATGGCTGTGACAATCATGTCATATTTCTTCGGTAGACTCCGAAGAACTTTTTCAACAACTTTCTGATCTGTAATGGTTTCACCAATGAGTTTGATTTTATTCACTATTCCCATGACTCTAGTCATGAACTGATCCACATTCTCAGTGTCAGCCATCTTTAGGGTTTCAAATTGAGTTCTCAATGTTTGTAGTTTAACGGTCTTTACTGTATCATTCCCTTGATATGAATATTGCAATGTTTCCCAAGCTTATTTTTTTGTGGATGTGCTAGTTATCTTTTCAAAAATAGAGTCATCGACTAAGTTTTGTATCCAACATTTGGCTTTGTTCTCTCTTTTTCTGAGTTATGCAACAACATTCATTTGATTATTATTCATGGTTTTTAATTGTTCTTGGTTTGTCTCTACATAAGCGCTCTGAAGTGTATCCCAATGCTCTTGGGCTTGTAGAAATGTCTTCATTTGTAAAGACCCAAACTCATAATTTTTGTCGAAAAAAATCAAAGTTTGGAGAAAAGAAGATGGTCTTAATAAAAAATCCAAAGTCTTTTTTGAAAAAAAGGTACCATAAGTCGTTTTATCAAGGGATTATACGAAGGCGCAAAACTACAATCAACAAATGTTATTCTATTAAGTCGTTTCCAAAGCTTTAGTGTTTCAAAGGGTCCATGTTTCTTCTTTTTTCTTTTTTGAATTCAAAGGCTTCACATGTTCTATTTTTGAAGTTTAATGAAGTTTTAAATTGTCTTATAAAAACAAAACTCAAATTTTTTTTGATTCAGGAAATATTAAAGGGATTTATGAAATATTGATTTTTAAAGGAAAACACAACGTTTTCAATGTATGCCTTAGTTGAAAATTTAATGGAAAGCATAAGATTTTTAGAAGGGGTTTGTTATAAAAAGGGCCCTTCATTTAAAAAAAAATATTACAAAATCTTGAAAGGGAAATTCCAAAAAGGGCATAGAATTGTATCTTTTTCTGTGGAAGAGATTTGTTTTAGTGTTGAAAAGGAAACTCCGAAAAGAGCATTGTATCATTTTCTATTGAAGAGATTTGTTTTAGTGTTGATAAAGAAATTGTAGAAAAACGCACACATACCCATTTAAAAAAACAATAACACCAAGCAGACAATGATGACTAGTAATCATGACCAGTAATAGACCATACGATTAATATCTCAACGCACCCCTTATAAGTTTACAATGTCGACATTGGTTTGAATTTGTGCTAGACCACACCCCATACAACAGTTCAACCTCAAATTCAGTGAATGGGAAGCAGGAATAGGCCTTGTGTTCTTCTTCGACTAAGATATAAATCGTCCTTCTCCATGTAACGTCTGAAAAACTTCGGAAGGTTTTAGCTATCATGGGAGGACTATATCTTATCGTTCTGCAAACGTAACACTACTGACCACGGGTAGGTAGTTTCATTTCCGCTAAACATTCCAATCTATAGCAATGCAAGAATGAAGTGAAGCGGAGAGACACCTCATTACGACGCCATCCGCGTTAAGGCTTCTTCATTCCACGGCCAAGAGCAGGAAACCGTAAAACGAATAACTTCCTCTGTTTATCTGGCCTTACCTGGAATCGATGTGCTATCTGTCATTGCGGCATTGCGGCATGCTTCGATCGAGAACGAAAGCTTGATCGTAGCCTGGCCTCACCGTCAGATTAAACACATCTGCTCCTAGCGTTATCTCTGATCTGACCTGCTTTGGCTGCACCTGCAATACACCAATTGATACTTTCAGAATTTGGCGTCCAAAATTTCTTGGTAGGAATATACGAGCTAAACTACACATGCAGCCATAAGTTAACCGTGAACAAACCTCTGCAACGATTTCGTTAAAGCGGTTGAGAAGGGTGAACGATTTCGTTAATATCCTTCAATACGGTAGTTACATTGTGTTTCCCTTTGCTAAAGTCTTTGTGGGAGTCAGCAGAGACCATGCCCTTCTCATAACGAACAATGGTTTTCGGGCGACCGAGAAATCTCCTAAGAATCCTTGCCATTCACGCTGCAGACTCAATCTCTGTTTCACATAGAGTACAATTGATTAATAGGTCGTAGAAATTTAGTTATTCTTAGTTACATAAATGTAAAACGATGGAAAACCACTACAGAGATTTTATATACCCTGCGTCGCATTGTGAGGAGAGCCATTCCTGCTGCGTCCATGAGAACAACTTCATCCTTTGGATCCGAAGGGTAGTTCTCAACTCTAAACACAATGTTCCCGGTGGAATCGAACACAGTAAAACCGTTGCAGCTGAAAACAAGACATTTCCTCCACACTGTTAGCGTTGTGGAGGAAACATTGCATTGCTTATTGTTGGTCACAACATGCCCACTGAATTCTGGTTGTTGTGGATGAATCTTAGTAAACATGTTTCCCGAAAATATGAGCCTGCAAAGAGTGCAGACCAAGGATAGGCTAAAGAATAATGTATGTAATGAAAGACTTAGTCACGTAGATACGAGTCCAATGTCTTAAATGACTCAGTGCATTTGATGTGCTTACTCCATATGCGGTCAATCCCTTCTTATATCCGATGGCCATTGCTTCAGAATTGAACACCTTCTGAATCTCCTCGAAAATAATAATTGAATTCATAAAATAATATATCACAAACTGATTGGTCTTCCTTGATTTACCTGGAATAGGATTTAAAAAAATTCAAGGTTAGCCAGTATGTCACGTGTTAGGTGGTGGCTGATAGCTGGTATTTGATCTTTAGTGGTGAGTGGGACTAGCGATACATATCCAAAAACAGTCCACAACGCTGGATGGCTACTCCTTGGCAAGTGCTTTAAGTGGAATAAATGTGTCATCCTATAATACCCATAACATTAATATTAATGCTCATTGAGACAAATTTAATTAAAATTAATGGTAGTTGTGACAAATTTAATTAAAATAATGTGTTACCTTAACCCGAGAATGTCTTTTTTAACTTTTCCATTTTATAACTATGACAATCGAACAACGACATGACAAACTTCCATGTCTTTTCACCACTAACTATTGTCCCATTATCGGATTTAATATAAAATTATTATGCAGCAGAAATATGATAATAACTTTTGATGAATGCAGTAAATAAAACAATGGTGAAGGTTGCTAGGCCACATGGATCTACGTCAAAGTATTGTCCTCATTATAACCTAGTGGCGATGTCACATCAAAGTTTGGAGAAATAGAATATTCTCGAGATGAAAAGTAAACTGACTTATGTGCTTCTTTAAATTATAAACAAGTTTCCATTGGATACGTTATCAGGAAATGAAAGCCATAAATAAAACGATGGTGGAAGTTGCTACCCACGATTCCACGTCGAACCATTGTCCTTATCGTAACGTCCTTACCGTGCCATATCAAAAGGTTCACAAATAGAAAATGATCAATACACAAAGCTAAATAGTTTATGTATTTCTTGAAAATTATAAACGAAGTCTCCATTGCATAAGGTATATCCAGAGCTTTGATACATTTCAAAGAAAAAATATATTGTATGGATTGTTCCATAGATATTGAAATCGTAAAAATAAAATATTGTAATATGTACATTTAAAAATATCAAAAATACAAAATGCATATCGACTGATAGTCAAACGTGTTAGAAATAAATCATACCTTATAGTGTCTTAAATGATAAACATAGCGAAATAATGACGTAATGCTGAAGCATCAAACTCACGTAATCACGTTTTTGATACTCCTTTTCGAACAAGATGTGTTGCTAATGAGCAAGAACCTACCTACATGGGAAGTGTAATTTTGCTTTTTTTTAAAGGTGGTTTAAGACTTATATTGGTCTTCCCCATGTTTTTCTTTGGTCAATCATATAATATTCTTATAACAGGATTTGATAATTATAATCATATGTATTTTTTATTAAAAATATCATCATTGATTTTTTAAGTCATTATTGTATGGGTTAGTTAAACAAGATTGGAAAATATCAATATGGACTTTTTGGAAGTCATTATTGTATGGGATAGTTCAAAAAGTGCTAGTTAAGGAACTCATAGTCATTGATTTGACAAACATGATGCTGAGTAGAAAAAAAATTAACATAATTTTCTATTTTTTTGTCAAATAAAATAAATTTTTAGAGATTTAGATATCTCTTACCTTGTAAATAGGCTTTAAGCAATAGCAAGTTAATCATGATTTTCTATTTTTGTCAAAGAAAATAGAATTTTTAGAGGTTAAATATCTGGTAGTGTGTAAATAAGCTGGAAGAAATCACTTTAGATATCTGGTACCAAGCAAATAGGCAGGAAACGATAGCAATAGAATGAAAGCAATAGCACAATTAAAATAGATATGAGGTATGAGCCTTACGCTTGATTTAGCTCAACAATAATCTCCATACTTTCCAGTGATTCTCTTCCCTTTAGCTCAGCAGTGGTTTCTGCTAGATCAAAATAGAACTTTAAAAAACATAATAAAATAAAATTATTATAAAATAATTTATTTTATTTTATTTAAAATTCTAGTTAACAAGATATATAACCGTCTAACATTCAAATATGCAATGTAACATGAGCATTCACAATCAATCAAATCCAAATAATGTTTTCAAGGTCAATTTATATCCAAACATATATGAAAAGTAAAGTAATACACTCATAATACTTTATTACATATTCATATATCATTTGAACAATACATCTTAAGAATTTTTCTTTACATAAAATATCACCTTTTTAATTAATTTTAAATATAATTACATATACATCTAACTATCTAGGATCTATATATTAACAAAATAAAGTGCTAATAAAAAGTTATTGATACCAATATTGTTTTATTTTTATAAAAATTTTGAAATACAAATATTGTTTTATAAGCCAATGGCAAAAATGTTTCCAAGATCTCATTATCTCGATGATTCACAGAGGTGCATGATGCTTTCTCGTAGATTCGTATACATTTTAGATGAAGATGTGACATAAGAAATTATTATATAACATGTTTCTTTTTATATTTCATAGATGGTCCCGTTGCTATTTCGCATTGAATGTAATATGTTTACTTAGAAACTGAGCATACAAGCTCTAATGTATTAATAAAACAAATAGAGTTACATATATACATGAGGTACAGTCTCAAGATAGAGAAGCTATCTTAGATGCACAATAATTTGGTTAAGAGAATATCTCAACCTCACACCAAACTAGGAACTAACCTATCAAATAGGAAAAGACTCTATACATAGGGAGAATCACAACTGAAGACAAGTAGGAATTACATATTCCAACACTCCCCCTTAATGACTACTTGTCTCAATATCTATCTGCAAAATCTACAACTGGTCCTCTTTGGTAACTACACTGGTTCTGTTTGGTAATTACACTTTGTATCATGTTCATGCTATTGTTGATGTCCATATAAAGGAACAACCATCTATCGAAATGCATGGGTTCCAACCGCTGCAACCGTCTATCTACTAGGAAGTCCTTCACATACATGGTTCATCCAACCTCTCGATTAACTCCCCCTTGATATAAAATTTCACCTTATGGAGTCTAAAACCAATACGTCCCACCCAAGTGTATCCATCCCACATGACACACTCTTCTAGGGTGTTAAAACTCTCTGACAGAGGGAACATATAACAAAGGAGTATGCATGCCTCTCTGGGACTTACAGCGTGTACAAACAATAAATGACATGTAGATTTTCTTCAAATTACAAATTGTGACACATACTCATGGTCATGAGTCTATTCCAAGAAAATCTCACAAAACAAACTCTCACAAAACTGATTGTCCATCTTCCTTTGTTGCTCGCCATACCATTCACCTCCACGAACACCGCACTATTGATATGTTCGAACACACCATTACTTTGGCTTTGTACTTTTTAGTCTTTGGCATCTTCATTTTACTTTGGCAAGCTGGTCTTGGTCTCCATGTTTTACCTGTCATCAATTAGAGTTGCGAATTCTAACAGAATGACATTATATTGAGGTCGCAAATCTCAATATTTATACAAATTTCCAAGACTTGTCCACATTTACCCATACTAAGCAAAAAAGCAATACTAAATGACACTATAAGCACAAGCGATAACCATGATAGTAATACAATATCCATGAAGAAAAAAAACTAGCATGAAAACGTTCAAAACATGGCCACCCCATTCACTACTACGGACATACTGCCCCGAATTTTAGTTCACTAGAACACTGCCCACACTGTTGTTGTGAGCAAATCCAAGATCATAGACTGCACGTTGTCTTCGATCTGATCCCTATCAGATCACTGACAACTGATTGCTCCATGTTGCTTCATGAACATGCACGAGCAACACCCTTTCACCTGCTTGCTAGTTCACATTTCGACAAGCAGTAATTCACCTCCACCGCTTAACCGCTCAGCCTTGAGGAGATACAATGTAGCCACCAAGGCTCAAATCAGCCACCAAGGCTTATCAAAGCCACGAAGGCTCAACACAACCACGAAGGCTCACCACGGCCATGAAGGCTCACCACAACCATCAAAGCTTTTCACAGCCACAAAGGCTTAACACAGCCATGAAGGCTTACCACAACCACAAAGGCTCACCATAGCCACGAAGGCTCACCACAGCCACAAAGGCTCATCACAGCCATGAAGGCTGACCACAGCCACAAAGGCTTATCACAACCATGACTCCATGGTCCAATCCTGCGTCGTCCACAAATTCACTGTCAACATGCATAAAATTCAACAATTTTATACACAATATCAAGGCTAGTGACTGATTCCAAGCATGCCTCCTCATGCTCACTGACAAGCTGCAACAACGAGTACCCATTATCAAGCTAATATTCTCACAAATGAACATGCAGATCTGTTTCCATCACACTGGGCACACACAAACTCTATTATCCTCCAATCTATGATGTACCTCCAATCACTATCCTTTGATGCCATTTTCATTGTCATGTCTTCATCATATTTGGTAGTAAATTATTCCTGCAAATAAATTTGTCTATTTGGAATGGCAAACTCCAACATAGATTCACACTCGTGACAATAGTTTTCCAAGCTAAATGTCACAACAATACAACATCTAATTCTTTTAACCAGATTTACATGAATGAATTTACATGTTAAGTTGATCAGGCTCAACATGAAAGAAAAATAATTCACGAAGACAATTTGTTTCATTAAAGCAAATGTGTTGGAACTTTTAGTTTCATTTTCACCTTGTCTCCCAAACTACAATTCACCATGCTTCTGCTTCATCTTACTAGAAATCGTTCTGATATATGAACAAAGACACATCTAACCAGCTCACCACACTGCCCTCAGCCATTACAACAAATATGTTGTACCACACTTCACTACTCCGAATATCTTTGCAAATCTCCCAAGCATTAATTCTTTCGAGTTTGGAAATTCTTTTGTAATTGCAGTTCCCCATCGATGGTTTCCACATTTCTCATTCCTTCACGATTTCTTGCAAAGTTAATTCCCAAAGCTGGCTTAGGAAGCTCAGGTGTAACTTCTTTAGCAGGTAGATTAACTTCCCATGTTTCACTTGGAAGGCCATACAGACACAAGCTCTCTTTCTGTGGATCGCATTGCCAATAAAATTCCTCCACATTAGTGGTGAGGGCTTTGATCATTCCAGCTCAACAGCCCTTGAAATCCTTGAAAAAACTTCTTCGACACTGCGGCCATTGTAGGGTCTGACAGGCTTTTGCATCTACGATGGAGCGGCCGATCAAATAAGCGAACTAGAGACGAAACAAACCAGAGATTTCACTAACTTTAGCGCTTCCAACTGAAAGGCAAAGGGAACCATATGCATAGCATTTACCATCCTTTAACGTGTCACGGAAATGACATTTAGTGTCGCGACTCTTCATTGGAAAGGGAAAAAAAATGAAAAGGAATAAAAGCCAACTCCAATACAAGACAGGAGGAGCCAAGCTGAGAAGTGGCTAAAAAACGAAGCAGCAGCGGAAACAAACTCTTGATTGAGCGAGATGACGCTCAGAGTGGTCCCATAACGACGGAATGGTTGTTGTTCGTCAGCTCTCATTAACTGGATGCCATTGCCACCACTACGGACATCCATTTTTCAAAATTTTCCACGGACGAACAAAGCTTTAAACAGGTTAACTACGTCGTCGATTTCTGGCGGAATTTCTTAGACAAATACTTGTTCCGAAGCATTCCACAATCGAAAATTATGGATGTTTCATCCTCGTGGCCACATTCAATAGATTTTTTTTTTCCACCTTCGCTTAAGCATAAAGAAAAGCCATCCACCATAAAAATAAGAAAACCAGTGCAGCTCACGGTGATCCGCCAGGTCATGAAACTCCGGTGTTAGAATTTCCGATGCCATGGTCGCTAAGGTTGTCATTTCGAAGTCCCCTGTCACGGATCTGGAAGTGAGAAACAACACATAGCTTTTCTCTCGAGTTGCAGAGGTGAAAAAAGCCACCAATAAAAATCACTTTCTCTGCCCAGTTTCGGCCTCACGCCAGCAAGAGCACCATTGTTCTAATACATCTCCACTCAGGCTCAAGCAATAATTCGTCCACTTCTCATGTATCATGACATCAACGCCTCTCAGTGATCACAGGGTTCTCCTCGTCCTTCTCCTCACCATCAGTGTTCCGGCAGCACTCCAACGATCACAACCTCCATTTATTGTCATGACCTCCAACGATCTGCTTCAATCGTCCAGCAGCTCCACATGGAAATTCAATGCAGCCCCAGTCCACGCAGGTCGCTCTGCAATTGTCGCAGCATACCAATGAGTAAGATTCTTCACACAGGCTCTCGGCCTCTACTCGGCCTTCAAGTAAACTGTTGGCTACCCAAATTTGACCCGCACTGATGGCTTGCTCGCTCGCCCAGTCGTCACCAGCTATCACTAGCTACTACAAGAGTCAAAAATTCATTAAACCCCAAAGCTTTACTGCTAGTGTCTAGCTCCTGACTGTAGCTGGCGAATCCATGAGCTTTGCACTGGAATCTTTGTCAACATTAATATTTTCAGACTTGAATTCTCCGCACATGACCTGGAATGGTCCTTCTTCATGTAAATAAGCAAGTCAGTTGCAGCCCTCTGTATCACTGTAACAGGTAGCGACTCTTCAGCAATGTTATAACTGCAACAGGCCGCAGGCAGTGACTCTTCAGCAATAGGTAGCGGCTCCGTGGTCGCAGGTGGGAATGGAAACTCTTCCATGCCGTGACTAGCTTTTCACTCAGCCTCTATTTGACAGCATGCCCATACCTGAGTTCGATGGACAAATTTAAAGAAAACTAAAATAATATATACTTTCTTATTTCCCTCAGCCTAGGAGGGGCCGAGGTCCAGGCCTAGACCCAAACGGGCTCTGATACCAACTTAAAAACTGAGCATACAAGCTCTATTGTATTAATCAAACAAATAAAGTTACATATATACATGAGGTACAGTCTCAAGATAGAGAAGCTATCTTATATGCACAATAATATGGTTGAGAGAATATCGCTTCACAAACTAGAGAACTAAACTATCAAATAGAACGGACTAATCTCATAGAAAAGAATCACAACTAAAGAAAAGTAAGAATTACATATTCCAACAATTCATAAAGCTCAATTTGAAGAATTAAAATAGAAGGTTCAATCTTTGAAATTAAATAATAAATATGTTTGTTTTTTTAATAATAATTAGTACAAATAAAGAAAATAATATTAATTATAAATAAAGCTAATAATATGAATTTTAGAATTAAATAATAGATAAATTTATTTTATAATAATAATTATAAAAACGAAAAAATAATATTAATAAATAAGAGTAATACTAAAACTTTGGGATATAGGCATAGATACATTTTAGATAAAAAAGATGTGAGTATAAGAAAAATTAAATAACATTTATTTGTTATTTTATGTGGCGATGCTTGAATCGACATCTAAATGTTAAAGGATATATTATATGTTAAATAATGTAATATTGGGTTATCCACGAGTTTAATTTTCCAATTAATTAATAAATAATTTCATTTTTTATAAAAAAAAATTTCTGAATTCAACTAATTCTATTAAGCAAAAATATGGTACAAGAAGAAGTTACAAGCAAGAGAGACAGAAACCGGCAACCGGAAATGATAGGACTATCAACCTCGGTTCCGGAAAAGGAGAGAAGAACATAAGGAGCTACAACCTATGACAGAAAAGAAAAAAAAGGCTGATTCCTACCCAGAATGGGCAGAGGCCTCAACGCGAATCTTTTTCCCTTTCCTTTTTTTGACTTCGACCCATCCCGCCTGGGGCGAATGAGCAACAACCACTTGAAGACTGGGGTTCTCCAAAGGGGGACCCTCCTTTTCTGAATCAGAGGAGGAGGTCAAGTGGACGCGTTTCTGGGCGATGGCCATATCTGAGGTATGCTTCGGCCCATCGGCTAAAGGAACCTCAGGTTGAGGAGCTTGATCCAAATCTGCATCGCTATTTTCATCTTCAGAGCTAGAGGATTCAGAATCCACGACTGAAGGTGGAGAGCAAGGAGCCCATCGTTTGGACTTGGACTTGGAGAGATTGTCCTTTTTCTTCTTTGCTGGTAGAGAAGGGCAGGAGGTCTGCATATGTCCTGTTTGGTGACAATGTCGACAGCGGAATGCAGTATTTTTGTAATCCAGTGTCTGGGTCCAAACAAAGTCGTTAACCTTGAGATTGATTTGGTCAGGAAGTCCTTTGCTTAAATCTAACTCCACGCATATTCTGGCATATGTGTAGAGTCCTTTGTTTTCCCTCCAGTAATCTCCCATGATGAAACTGCCCAAGGTGTTGCCAATAGCTTTGTAGACCGCAACATGCCATAAGTGGGCTGGTAAGTTTGGAAGCTTGATCCATACAGGAGTCTTGGTGATGACTGCAGTAGCTGGATCAAAATCTGGGAACCAAGGAGTTAGGAAGAGCCCTGCAGTTCCCATGAACCAAGGGCCTTCTTCTAAAGCCTTTTCATAATGCTTGCTGGTATCGAATAGAACAATGAAGTATCCTTTTGAACAAAAACTGACCTTACAATGTTGAGTCCAGTTCGCATGGATCCAATCATAAAGATCCTTAGATCGCGGCCACAGTCCGTTGAATCTGCATATGATTGCTCTTTCTGCAAATACTTGAAGTTGATCTGCCAGACCTGCATGGGTGATTTCAACAGAGGGAACTTCCTCAGTTTTATCAACCAAGAAAGGCTTGTGTTGAAGGGCTTCCGGGGGTATGGGGTTCTCAGAGTGCACTGCATCTTTGTAGGAGAAAGGAGGAGCTGAAGACGTTTGTCCTGCTGCACCCCCTCTCAAACAGAGGGTTAAAACCAAAGAGCTGTTTCTGAAAATGCAATAGGTAGAGAGGGGAAGAAGGTCTTCAAGCTGTTTACCTTGAAAGAGAAGTCTCTGAAGTCCTAAAGGGATCCCACCCCGCCATTCTAGATCTAGTTTGAGATCCAGCACCAGATCTGAAGAACTGACCCATTGCATGATGGTTTTGCCCGAAGGTTGAGATATTTGGATCTGAAAGGAGTCAAGATTGTCATGGCGAAGAAGGGGAGGAGAATCCACCTGCAAGAGGAGACAGTTACTTAATGACAGAGACCGCTCCGAGACAGGGGATTGTGAAGCAGGGTAGTTGGGCCAATCGTTCTTCTTCTGCATGTAAACACATTCTTTGCAATCTGCGTGCCTAGAGAAGGAAGTGGCTGTCGAGTCGCCTTTGCTTGATGGCTCTAGACTGTAAAAAGTGCTGAGGGTACCTGCAAAAAGCGCAACAGAGGGGCGGAGGGGATTCTTCAGAGGCAGCATCTGTTGCGGTGTTACTGAATGTCGCGGCTGCTTCTGCAGATTCGCAAAGTAGGGGCAGAGCGGAGCCCATGGCGCAGGGACGAGGGCGTTCAAGGCAATAAGAAAAGGGGTAGGTCTCCCACCCTGGTGCAGCGCATGAGAAGCAGAAGAGAGAGCCGCCAACCTGAGAGGAGAAAAAACCCTAGAATCCATTTTGAGGTGAGAGATAAATAAGTCAATTTCATTTTTTATAATTAAAATTAGTAAAAAAAAAATTATTGATAATAAATAAATCTAATAGTAAAAACATATTATATGGGGTACATCCTACTGGAAATCTCAAATTGAATAATCATGTCCACTTTCGATGCTATAGTTCAAAATTCATTTGTCGGTTCAGTACGTTCTTCTTCCTAATTTAAAATCATCCTATTACAAAGTGATTTTCATGTCATGAGGATAAAACCATTAATGAGATTTAAGTGAATGATCCTTCTAATTTAATATGATCCTATTACGGAAGCTCATTGCAAACATATCGTGAGATAAAACCATGAATGGGATTTAAGTGAATGATCATGTTATAATTGTTACCACATTTCGTGCAACTCTCTGCTTAGTGATAAAGCCATTAACAAGTTTTACTGTTCACTATTGGTTGTGTTGATTCGTGGATTTTTCATTAGCTTGAGCATTATCCTTGTATGATTATTATTATTAATCAATGTGTTCTTCTTATTAATCAGTCTTCACTATTATTCTTGGGGCTCTCTGCTTGCGAGATAAAGTCATTAACAAGTTTACTGTGTTTTACTGTTCACTATTGGTTGTGTTGATTCGTGGATTTTTCATTAGCTTGAGCATTATCCTTGTATGATTATTATTATTAATCAATGTGTTCTTCTTATTAATCAGTCTTCACTATTATTCTTCAATCGGTTAGTTGCTGTTATTTTGGGCGTTTTTCACCCAGCAACTTGCTAGTACAACAAACGATATTATTTTTATGGGAAAGAATTCACTTTTGGAGCTTGAGAGTTAGGAAGCAATTTTAATTTTGTGTTTTATTTCTTTACAAGGTTCTATTTGTTTACATGGTTTTATTTCACGTTTTGGGATGTTTTGATTTATTTAAATTAGTTTACTAGCAATTTAGAAAAAATAAACTCTTGTGACCAAATTTGAATTTCAGATTTTTGTGGTGTGAGTTTAGAGTTTCTGAGTTCGGAATCTCCATTGTAAAGGAGAGCTAAAAGCATTTTTGGTCTACGTTTCAAGTCTAGAACAAAGCCCATCATCGGACAAATCCTGTTGAAAAGGGAGGAGGATACAAGCCATATATATACAAAGAATGCATGATGAAGGCCGACCAACCAAAAAATATATATAATCACTATTTTGAAATTAAATTAATTAAATACAGTTTTAATAAAGTTTTAATAATTTTTTTTAATTTTATGTATAGTTATCAATTTACGAAAGTAAACTTAAATTAAGGATATTATACTCCTAAAAGGTTATTTAATTTTATGTATTATTAATGAATTGTTAATATTATATTGCCATTACAAATATTAAAGTAATAAAATATTATGAATCTAAGTAATAAATTATTATAAGTTTAAGAGATTTAAGGATACTAAATTAATTTGCTAGCGAGAAAGTAAGAGTTATATTTCTTAATTAAAGATTAATAAGGTTAATGTTTTTTAAAAAGAAAATATAATTAAGAATTCTTATAATGTCCATTTTAATTTAATAAGATTAGGAATAGTTAAATATAACTATTACTAATGATATTCAATAATTAAAATTGATATTAATGATTCAAAATTACTACTACATGTTTAAGAAGGGCGCAAAAGCTTAAAGGTGGTCGATGTAAGGTGAATGTTTTAAAGATTAGTATAAAGGGGGTTTCATAATATATAATTAGGAGAGGCTTAATTCTTAACTATTAAAGTCTAGAGACTAAACTAATATTAAGTATATGAATACCTACTTGTTTATTAGGATAAAAGCAAAGGTTTTTAAGGGTTTAATGTTGGGGGATGAAAAGCTATAAAATGGAGAGGGGAGGGAAAGATGAAAACATAGAAGGGGGAGAGTAAGTAGGGTGCATTTTTACAAGGTAACGGAAGAGTACATACAGGGTCATTATAAGTTTTAAGGGAAGAGAAGGGTAGGGATGCACTGGGGAGGGAAAGGAAGATAAAGACAAGGGTGCCAACGGGGGAAAGGACAAGCCTTAAGCATGGGAAAATAAGGGTACCCAATGTCTGCTGACTTCTAAACCACCATCCCTATTGAGGTTTTCTGGATGTTTGATGATTTCAAGTACCTCGCGCATTTCCCTTTTGTAATAGTGATTTTCATTGGTTATTACTTTAGCATCTTCTAGGCAAATGTGGTGGAGGGTTTTATTCAAGTGATCAGCCAGAGCCGAGGTTTTGGTTCTCCCAATTCTGATGTCAGCTCCATGTTCTTTGAGCCTAATCTTGAACGATCTTCCTGTTTCTCCAATATAACATTTCATGCATGAGCAATTTATACGGTAAACACCTTTATGCTGGAGTGGATCAGGTCTGTCTTTGACTGATTTCATCGTATGTTTGATTGTCATTAGTGGCTTAAATGAGGTTCCAATGTTATTTTTAGCAAGGACTTTGTCTAGCTTGTCGGTGACCCCTTGTTTCATCATGTGGATTTATTTTGTTTCCAGATCTAGCTCTTTGTATGGCTTTGATGATGTCCCTATTTCTGTATCCCATATTAGTGAATGCCTTTCTTAAGTATGCAATTTCCTCTTCAATGTGCTTATCATCGGAAATTCTAAGGGCTTGCATGAAAAGAGTCACGAGTACCCCCATATTTTGTGCCAGATGATGCTGTGAGTTAGCATGGAGATAATTATCTGTGTGTGCCTTTTTTCTAAATACCTTATGTCCAATGGAACCATCCTTATTTCTGATGAGAAGTATGTCCAAGAATGGAATACAGTTGTTATCTTCATCCTCCATGGTAAACTATATATCCTTGGATAAGCTGTTGAGGTGGTCATGGAACATTTTGAGCTCATCATCTCCATGAGGCCAATCTACACTGGTGTCATCTATGAATCTAATCCAGAATTTAGATTTAAGAGGGTACGAGTCCAGGTCACTTTTTTCAAATATTTCCATGAAGAGATTAGCCACTATGGGAGACAGTGGAGACCCCATGGCTACCCTTGATGTTTGCTCAAAAATCTCTCCTTGGAATGTGAAGAAAGTTGAGCGCAAACAAATTTCTGCTAACCTGGCAGTCTGGGGATCTGCCACTTCGTTCACTACTTCTACTGCTTCATCTAAGGGTATCTTTGTAAAGAGATGGACCACATCAAAACTAACTATTTTGTCACTAGGTTCCAGACTAGCATTTTTAATGAATTCCACGTAATGTTTGGAGTCTTTTATGTATGAGCTAGTTTTGCCTACTAGAGGTGCTAAGGTATTAGCTACATATTTTTCTAATTCATGAGTTGGAGCCCCAATAGTGTTAAAAATGGGTCTCAGGGGGGCATCAAATTTGTGAATTTTTGGGGCTCCATAGATACGCGGGTTTATTTCACTATCTGGAGAGAGGCACTTTTTAAATTTTTCCTCCAAGTTGGATTCTTTGATGGCTTTTTTGACAGTTCTTATGACCTTAGAAACTGGGTTTTCTCTAAGTTTCTTATAACTACCACTATTGTAGAGATGGTCTCTCATCTTACTAATATATTCTTCCTTGTCCATAACCACTGTCGCCCCTCTTTTATCAGCGTTAAGTATCACAATGTTGTCATTCTGCCTTAGGTTTTTAATAGCCTTCAATTGTTCTTTATTTAAATTGCTTTTGGGGGGTCTTTCTTTCTTGAGAATAATGGCACATTCCTACCTTATTAGATCTTTCTCATTGTCTTCAATGTTCTTGATACCATCTTCAAGGGTGCATACTATCTCTTCACTAGGAATTCGACACGGGGCTAAGGCGAAATTCAACCCTTTTTCCAGGACCTCCGTTTCTATATTATTAAGCTCATGAGAGGAGATGTTAACCATCGTTCTATTATTGCTACTATTTTTGTTGAATAAATTGGTTCTGTTATTATAATCCATACTGTCTTTAATCTTGTGTTTGTGGATATCTGATGGTTGGGCACAAGTGACTAAACTCGATGAGGCTCGGGTTTCCACGGTAGCTGCTATGCTCACACCCTCTAACACACGTGGGTCAATTTTTGTGGTTGTGTGAACGCGGTCTGCTGAGGCCCAAGTTCTCACAACGGTCGTCCTACGAATGCCATGTGTGTCATTTGGGTCAGTTGTTGTGGTTTGAACGTGGTCTGTGGCTATTTGAGCTTGTAGTGTGCTGAGGCTGTGATCGATCAGAGGGAACAGAGGTGGCTGCATGTTCTCCATCCGAATTTTTTCAATGTCTGTTGTTCTCTGGAAAGTGTGAACATGGTCGTTTGAGGCCCTGGTTTCCATTACAACCCTCATACTAATGCCCTGTGGGTCATTTGTTGCGATTTGAACATGGTTTGTGGCTGTTAGAGCCTGCGATGTGCTGTGGATGTGATCCTCCAGAGCAGACGGAAGTGGTAGCATGTGTTCCATCTGAACCCCTTGACTGTCCTTCCGATCTGCGATGTAAACATGACTGCACTGCGTGGTACTGCGGGGGGTGGTTTTGTGTTGGAAGGGGGAGGTCGTAGAGTTGTATGGTGTGATGTGGGCAGTGGCTATGTCATGGTTAGGAGCAGGTTGAGCGTTGTGAGCATATGTTTCATCGTGAATCACGTAGGATGATGTGTGAGCACCTGATGGTACGTTGCAGGCTATGGTAATGTTGTGGATTGGAGAGGTGTAGCATCCTTCAGAGACTGCAGCATTTGTCGACCTCATCAAGCCTCATTTTATTTCTTGCATTTTGTTTAACTTATTTTCCTGTTTATACCAAGCTTTATTACCTTATTTGCTTGCTTTTAGTGCACCAGATGCGTCAATAACATTCCACAGGTCACCATGGATGCTTCCAGCAAGTTTCAAGTGATTTATGAAGGTTGTTGTTGCAAGTTTATCTAAATTATACCTGGTTTTCATAATTTCATGATGAATGAGAAATTTACTGAGCCGCTCGAATGCTCTAAGTGTGTGTTGGCTACGAAGTCTATGTTTGACCAGAGCAAAGGTTGGTGTAATATCTAAATCATGGCACTACTTTAGGAAAAATAGATCAGCCTCTTTTTTCCGAATTTTAACCCTTTTTTTTTCGAGATTACGAATCTCAGTCCAGGTTTCCCTTCCGTGCAGGGTACCAATTATAGATTTTAGATTTCTGTGGTGTGATTTTAGAGCTTTTGAGTTCAGAATCTCCATAGTGAGAATTTTTGCATCTACGTTTCGGGTCTAGAACAAGACCCATCATCAGGACAAATCTTGTTGAAAAGAGAGAAGGATACAAGCCATATATATAGAAAGAGTGCATGATGAAGGCCGACGAACCAAAAAATATATATATTCACTATTTTGAAATTAAATAAATTAAATTAATTAAATACAGTTTTAATAAAGTTTTAATAATTTTTTTTAATTTTATGTATAGTTATCAATTTACTAAAGTTTTGCCTAAAATCCTGAATTTTCATTGGAGATAAATTAAACTTAAATTAAGGATATTATACTCCTAAAAGGTTATTTATTTTTATGTATTATTAATGAATTGTTAATATTATATTTCCATTACAAATATTAAAGTAATAAATTATTATGAATCTAAGTAATGAATTATTATAAATTTAAGAGATTTAAGGATACTAAATTAATTTTTCCAGGGAGAAAGTAAGAGCCCACTAGTTTTATATTTCTTAATTAAATATTAATAAGGTTAATGTTTTTTAAAAATAAAATCTAGTTTTATAATGTCAATTTTAATTTAATAAAATTAGGAATAATTAAATATAACTATTACTAATGATATTCAATAATTAAAATTGATATTAATGATTCAAAATTACTACTACTACATGTTTAAGAAGGGCAAAATTTTTTAAGGGTGGTCGATGTAAGTTGAATGTTTTAAAGATTAGTATAAAGGGGTTTCATATAAAGGGGGTTTTAGTATAAAAATGCTAGTCTAGAACCTGGTGACAAAATAGTTAGTTTTGATGTTCTCTAACTCTTTACAAAGATACCCTTAGATGAAGCAGTAGAAGTAGTGAAGGAAGTGGCAGACCCCCAGACTGCGAGGCTAGTAGAAATTTGTTTGCGCTCAACTTTCTTCACATTCCAAGGTGAGATTTTTGAGAAAACATCAGGGGTAGCCATGGGGTCTCCACTATCCCCCATAGTGGCTAATCTCTTCATGGAAATATTTGAAAAAAGGGCCCTGGACTCGTACCCTCTTAAACCTAAATTCTACATTAGATTCATGGATGACATCAGTGTAGATTGGCCTCATGGAGATGATGAGCTCAAAAAGTTCCATGACCACCTCAACAGCTTATCCAAGGATATAAATATTACCGTGGAGGATGAAGATAACAACTGTATTCCATTCTTGGACATACTTCTAATCAGAAATAACGATGGTTCCATTGGACATAAGGTATTTCGAAAAAAGGCACACACATATAATTATCTCCATGCTAACTCACACCATCATCCGGCACAGAAGATGGGGGTACTCGTGACACTTTTCACGCGAGCCCTTATAATTTCCGATGAAAATCACATTGAAGAGGAAATTGCATACTTAAGAAAGGAATTCACTAATATGTGATACAGAAATAGGGACATCGTCAAAGCCATACAAAGAGCCAGATCTGGAAACAAAAGAAATCCATATGATGAAACCCTAAAATCTAAATCATACCTCCCTTACATCCAAGGGGTCACCGATAAGCTAGACAAAGTCCTCGCTAAAAATAACATTGGAACCTCATTTAAGCCACTAATGACAATCAAACATAAGATGAAATCAGTCAAAGACAAACCTGATCCACTCTAGTATAAAGGTGTTTATCGTATAAATTTCTCATGTGGGAAATGTTATATTGGAGAAACAGGAAGATCGTTCAATATTAGGCTCAAAGAACATGGAGCTGCCATCAGAATTGGGAGAAGCAAAACCTCGGCTCTGGCTGATCACTCGAATAAAACCTGCCACCACATCTACCTACAAGATGCTAATGTAATAGCCAATGAAAATCACTATTACAAAAGGAAAATGCGCGAGGCACTTGAAATCATCAAACATCCAGAAAACCTCAATAGGATGGTGGTTTAGAAGTCAGCAGAAATTGGGTACCCTTATTTTCCCACGCTTAAGGCTTGTCCTTTCCCCTGTTGGCACCCTTTTCTTTCTCTTCCTTTCCCTTCCCAGTGCATCCTTACCCTTCTCTTCCCTTAAAACTTATAATGACCCTGTATGTACTCTTCCCTTACCTTGTAAAAAATCACCCTGCTTACTCTCCTCCTTCTATGTTTTCATCTTTCCCTCCCCTCTCCATTTTATACCTTTTCATCCCCGAACATTAAACCCTTAAAAACCTTTTCTTTTATCCTAATAAACAAGTAGGTATTCGTATACTTAATATTAGTTTAATCTCTAGACTTTAATAGTTAGGAATTAAGCCTCTCCTAATTATATATTATGAAACCCCCTTTATACTAATATTTAAAACATTCACCTTACATCGACCACCCTTAAACTTTTTCGCCCTTCCTAAACATGTAGTAGTAGTAATTTTGAATCATTAATATCAATTTTAATTATTGAATATCATTAGTAATAGTTATATTTAACTATTCCTAATTTTATTAAATTAAAATTGACATTATATTAAATTATTTAATTAGATTAATTTTAAAACATTAACCTTATTAATCTTTAATTAAGAAATATAAAAACTAGTGGGCTCTTACTTTCTCCCTTTCCAATTAATTTAGTATCCTTAAATCTCTTAAATTTATAATAATTTATTACTTAGATTCATAATATTTTATTACTTTAATATTTGTAATGGCAATATAATACTAACAATTCATTAATAATACATAAACTAAATAACCTTTTAGGAGTTGTTAGTGTCACTCTAGTCATACTGCCATCAATGATCAAAATTGCTCTTTTGTATTTGCATATTAGGAGTCCCATAATAATCAATTTTTCCATTCTGTTAGGTCATGGATTCATTGATGGTAGTAATTTGTTACCAGTTTTCCCTCATGAGGTACTTGCTGATTTTCCTTCCTATGATCTTCAGTCATTTGTCACTTTCATTCTCAAAATCATATTAGTAGGTCATAGGATGGGTCTCATTAGTCTCTAAGGTCTCACCATGGTCAAATTAATGAGTCAAGTGTCAAATAAAGATCAGCGAAGTCATGAGGAAGTCAATAAATACAAAGTCATAGCACCAGGAAGATCAAAGATATCATTTGTTTGGTTTGATGCAAGCTTCACCTCAAAACCATGTTTTGAGGTGAAGACATGATACTTTGCCTTTCAGCCACAATTCAGAAGCTGTTATCTCCACAAAGTGATGTCTCTGCCTTCAGAAAAGTTTTCCGCAGTATGCTTAGCACCAAATCATCTTCAAAGCAGATCCATCAGAAAGAGCCGGGAAAGAGCTTTCCAACGGTATACTACACTCTCAAAACTGGCTTCTGGATTGAATTTTGTGCTTAAGTGAAGTAAAAGCCCTCTATTCCCTAAGCCCCACCTATTTCCCATGTTTCCCCTTTAACTTTATGTTCAAATCCCTTTAAAAACCCCTTCCTTCCCCCGATTATAATATCGCATTGTAAATCATTTAATAAAATATGCGATTTTATTACCCAACCACTTCCCCTCAATGCCTTTGGACTTTATAATAAAATACTTCATATTACAAAGCCCCTCCCCTTAAAACACTACTCCGACCAATACCCCACAAAATTTATAACAAAGTTATATCATATATATAAACCCCACCACTTTAGCGCAAAATCGAAAAATCGCAAGTTTAGAGATTCAAGTGTCTTGTTGATGTGGAATTTGCGATGTGCGATGTGCGATCATCGCAAATTCCCATCGCAAAATTCCCATCGCAAATTCCCATCGCAAAATTCCCATCGCAAAATCCTCGTCGCAAAATTCCCATCGCAAAATCCCCATCGCAAATTCCCATCGCAACATTCCCATCGCAAATTCCCCATTGCAAAATTCCCATCGAAAAATCCCCGTCGCAAAATTCCCATCGCAAATTCCCATCGCAAAATTCCCATCGCAAATTCCCATCGCAAAATTCCCATCGCAAAATCCCCGTTGCAAAATTCCCATCGCAAATTCCCATCGCAAAATTCCCATCGCAAATTCCCATCGCAAGATTGCGATTTTATCCCCGGGCCCACCATACAGCACTTACTCCCCATTATAATATAAAGGCCCTTTCCCCTTTGTAAGTCCCAAAATCGCATTTTATTACATTTATTAAAGGACTTCCCATGGTTTAATCCAACCGCATCGAAAGTTTTATTTTGTATATATTTTCCCGCTCCCCGATCCCGATTGCGATTAAGATGTTGGTCCCGCCTCCTCTCCCTTCCTTCTTATTCACTATTTCCCTTCACGTAAGGCATTATTTCAGTTTATTCCAGTTTACTGCAACGACATCTTATTAAAAGCCAGTTATTCAAAAGGAATAATGGAAAGCAAAGCGACAACAGTAGAGACCAAATTGTAACGATCCTTTTTTTTTTTTTTTTATCTTGATTCGTTGAAGAAATCTATTCCACAATTTTTTGCCTTCTCACTGGCCAGATGTAATGCAGCTCTTCCTTTACGAAGAGACTGTTGGATTTTGGCCTTCTATCTTCAGTTGTGATTTCTCCCCTTCCATCGATTTGTATTCCGGCAAAATTCGTCTATTTATTGTAAATTCTAATTATTTGCAAGGGCAGAAAGTCTGAGGTCTAAAAACTCAGAAGTAGGGGAATAGTGTGGTAGTGAGCTCTGCGCTCCGTTGTATAGTTTGGCAGGGAATTAAATAAAGTGATGCAGCTCTGATTTATGGGATTCATGTGGTATGAGTTTTAGCATATGTTTCTCCTTTATGTTTCATATGTACATTGTTATGTTACACCATTCATTCATTAACATCTCCAGTTGAATGTTTTCAAGTTAGAAAGGTAGAATCCATTTTATATGCTCTGTCTTGGGGAATCATTCATACTCTATGTATTTCTTCTGTTTGAAAAGGATTCATTTATTATGCCCTTTTCAACTTCTCAACAGTCTTTCCATTTCATCTTATTTAGACTTGATTGGTAAACCTCCTGCCTATCTTGCCCTATGAAATATTCTGTATCCTGATTTAATTCCTCAGTTCATACTGTCCTCTTGTCCCATACATCCCTGAAATTTCAGTAATTCATCAAAACTCTTTTTCCCGTCTATATACCTAGCCTAAAACCAGTTCATTACCATTTTATTGAATATCTATTCTACGGAGAGAGCCCTCTCCTGTCCTTGTAGGGCTAGCTACAAGGCTGAGCGTGGTTTAGTTGTTACCCTAATTTGCCTTTTTCAGCCTGAGGTTTAGTTTGGGTGCTAACATCTCTGGCGACCATACTGGGGACACAATTACAAACTTTTGCGTAGAAGATTTATCACCCCAGTAATATTTTTCTTGCAAAGTCTCGATGATGATATTTCAGAATTTTCTAGGCTGATATAAATATTGTATAGTAGTAAGTTGACCACATTGGCTTCAAGAAGATATACAAGGGCTAATCCTGATCCAAATCCTCCCCCTGTGTTCGAAAATCCGAATCTTATCCCAAGAATAGTCAGAAGACAAGAGGGATCGCCAAGTCCTACACCTATTTTTAGGTCCCATACTTGGCCCAGTGAATGTTTTTTTGTAGAGGAGATTTCTTTTGATGAGAATTTTGAGCTTTCTTTGTTTAGAAGTAAGTCTGAAACTGCACTTGAAGACACGGTTTTAGATCCAGAGTTTCTTGTAGATATTGAAGTTCAGAGAGCAAATTCTTCCATTGATGACTACATTTTGAATTCGCCTCAGTCCATCACTGCAACTTATATTCCTGAGCCTTCAGAATCATCAGGCGCAGCATTCCATCCTCCTGATTCATCAGCATTCCCATCAATCAATTCCCAGTTTTCATCTCCTCCATCAACACCTACCTCAAATTCCAGCATTACAAATGTTGTGGTAAATCCTCCCAGAAATATGGTTGCTCAGTATGCACCCTTGGTTTTACCTCAGGTTCTCAATGATATGCCTGCTGATTATCAGAGTAAAATTGCTATCTTTGATGCCACTTAGGGCATTACAGCCCAGCAGCATGTTGACAAGATGAATGACTTTTTTGACTTGCATGAAGTGGAAGAAGAGAATGTAGCAACCAGGTTGTTTGTTCAAAGCTTCGGAGGTGAAGTGAGAAAGTGGTTCAGAGCTTTACCAGCAGGCTCTATTCACACTTTGCAAGAGTTAAACACACAGTTCCTAGATCGGTGGGAGGTGAAAAGGAACCCACACCAAATTCTGTCTGAATATGAGAATATGAAAAGAAATGTGGGTGAAACTGTGCAAGACTATTGTTTAAGATTCAATGCTGCATACAATGCTATTCCGGCCAACCTCAAACCACCCGTGGATTCATCTATGCTAAATTTTCCGGACGGTTTTGATGCCGTTATGGCATATCAGCTGCGTGAAAGAGATCCACCGTCTCTTGAAGAAATGCAAAAAATAGCAGTAAGCGTTGAAGCTAATCTGCTGACCAGAAGAGCTCGAGCTAGAACCGAAAAGAAAGTCGTGGTGAAAGAGGAAGCCTCCACTTCGGATAGCAGAATGGACACTCTAATTCGTACAATGGAAAATATGGTTGAGCGTTTGACGATTTCCGACAGACCCGAAACTCAAATAAGAAATCCAAATTTTAGAGGACATCAGCAAACGCAATTTAGAATTAGATAGAGAGAACAAAGGGCTCAGGACCAAGCGGCACCACAACAGCCAATTAAAACACTGTTATAGCAGAACTACGTGCAAGGGACTGACTCAGACGACGATGGTCCTTTGTTTGAAACCAATCATTTTTTCACAGCTGATGGTGCACCCATTTTCCTCACAGAAGACGAAGAATACATAGTGGCGACTCCAGACATTCAAGGGGATGAAAATTTCATTTTGGCCAATGACGTGGTGTTAGAAAAGGAATCTGATGACTACCAGAGAGGTTATATGAACGCCCTGTCATCCCAGCAAGGGTAGTATTCTCTAAGGAACAGAAACGTCACCATCAACCCCATTCAAAGGAGAAAAGAACTACAAATGAAGGACGAGGCACAGAAGAAAGGAAAAGAGCCAGCCAATCCTTCATCCAGCAAAGCACCCACAGCTGAGAACGCCGCAAAAGAAAAGGGCCAGCAGAACGTAGTGAGAGAACAAATGGAGAAGAAAGACCCTCCTATTAAAGAGGTAGAAAAAGCTCCCTCCTTTAATTTAGAAAATGAAATTTCCAAGTTGAAAGTGTCCGTGCCCTTGACCGAGTTGGTAAAGAATAGTGTATATAAAAATCAGGTGTCTAAAGTCTTGCAAATTGACCCTCTTTCTGATATGGTTAATGTGGAGGATGACTACCCTGAACTTATTTTTGGTCCAGCCACACAAGAGTCTGAAGAAAATGAAGTTCCCCCCTTTTACCTCAGTCTTAGGTTACATGAGTTTATCTTGCATAATGCCATGTTAGACTCCGGGGCCTCCCATAATTTAATGCCCAAAGTTGTCATGGAGAAGTTAGGCCTTGATGTTACTAGAAAATACCATGATTTGTACTCTTTTGATTCAAGTAGGGTCCACTGTATTGGTCTCATCAAAGATTTAGTAGTGTCTTTAGATCAAATCCTAGCCAAAAATGTCTTGATGGATGTAGTTGTTGCTGATGTCCCACCAAGGTTTGGAATGCTCCTATCTAGGTCTTGGGGTGCCAAACTTAAGGGGACCATACAGCTTGATTTCTCCTATGCCACAATCCATGTGTTTGGCCAGTTGAGAAAGTTATATAGGGAAAAGAAAATGAAATACATGATCACTAGCAAAGAAAAGCCAGTAAATCATCCCATCAATGCAGTACACACAGATTTAGAGTCTTTTGTCTTATATTCAGATGGTGGTTTAAATGATGAGGATGTTCAGTTGGTACAAGTGGAGGAGATACCTGAGATTTCAAAAACTTTCAGAGAAATCCTCAAACAGGAAAAAGACAAAGCAGCAAGTACTTCTGAGCCTTCTGCCTGCCAGCAGCAAATGGATAATGAACAGCCAAAAATCAGCCAAGGCAAAGAAGAGAAAGAAACAAATTTTCAGCATCTACAAGAAGAAGAAGAAGGTCTGTGGAGTATGGATTTTGATGGAGTTGTTGGTAAGGATGGAGCTGGCATTGGAATATGGATTAGGAGTCCTATTTTTCAACCTGAGAAGGTCCCTAGTAATGTTAGAGTATGTGCTTACAAGTTGGATTTTGAATGCTCTAACAATGAAGCAGAGTATGAAGCTCTGATTGCAGGCCTCAAAATCTTGAAGAAGTTGAAGGAAAAAAGGATTTCTGTGTATGGTGACTCTGAGTTAATAATCAAGCAGGTGAAAGGAGAGTACCAAGCTAAACATCCAAGACTGAGGGCATACAGAAATGCAGTTCTGGACATTTTGAAGACATTCCCAGAGTACACTTTGACAACAGTGCCCAGGATGCAGAATCTTATTGCTGATTCTCTTGCAACTACTGCAAGTAACCTGAAAATTCTGATGAACTCCAGCAACAAATTCGAAATCCATGTCAAACATAGGCCTGTTGTTCCGGATATTTTGAGGTATTGGCAAGTATTTTGGGATGATAATGAGATAAATGCATTTTTGCAGGGTGATGGAAAATTCAAGGACACTCTCATAGAAGGTGAGTATGTGGTGGATGATCAAGAAATGAAAACAAACCAGATGGACATATTGCAGCTGAAAGATAACATAATTCCTAGAGGTCTCATACCTCTAGAGGAGCTGTTTGATCAGGACGATGTTGCAAAGAAGCCAAGCTTGGTGCCCACAAAGAAAGGAGTTGAAGATGTGAATCTTGGAACACCTGATCAGCCCAAGTTCGTGAAATTGTCAAAGACATTGTCCCCTGAAGTGAAGGATAAGTATGTGAAGTTTCTTTCCAAATTTTCTGATGTATTTGCATGGGATTATTCATATTTGAAAGTGTATGATAGGAACATAATCCAGCATACTATTCCTATCAAGCCAAATCAAAAGCCATTCAGACAGAAGCTGAGAAGAATCAATCTGAAGCTGTTGCCATCCATTGAAAAAGAGGTAAACAGATTATACAAAGCTGGTATCATAGTCCCCATTAGATTTTCTGACTGGATTTCAAATTTGGTCTCGGTACGTAAGAAGACTGGAGAAATAAGGTTGTGCATAGATTTTCGGAACTTGAATAAGGCTTCCTTAAAGGATAATTATCCACTTCCGAAAATGGACCATATTCTGCAGAGAGTAGCTGGAGCATCCAGGATGTCATTACTTGATGGCTACTCAGGCTACAACCAAATCTTGGTGCATGAGAAGGACCAAGATAAAACTGCCTTCACAACACCCTGGGGAACCTTCCAGTATGCCAAAATTCCTTTCGGACTGAAGAATGCAGGAGCTACTTTCCAACGTGCAATGGACATTGCCTTTGCAAATGAAAAAGATGTTTTTCTGGTTGTCTATTTGGATGATTTGACAGTGTTTTCAGGATCATATGATGAGCATTTGTACCATTTGAGAGTTGTTTTTCAGCGATGCAGAAAGTTCAGAATTTCTCTCAATCCCAAGAAGTGCCTCTTCGCCATGGATGAAGGCAAGCTGCTGGGACATATCATCTCCAAAGATGGTATTCGCATCGATCCAACTAGAGTGGAGGCAATCCAGCTCATAGACCTGCCACGAAACAAGAAGGAGATCCAAGCATTCAATGGTAAGATGAACTTCTTACGTCGATTTATACCCAATCTGGCTGAGCATTTGAGGGAAATGACTAATATGTTAAAGAAAGACATCACTGTTAAATGGAGTGAGGAGGCTATCAAATCATTCAATCTGGTAAAGTTTGCTTTGTCCAATGCCCCAGTTTTGATCAGTCCTGACTACACTCAAGACTTTATCATATTTTCGTTTGCATCTGAGCATACTTTAGCGGCTGTTTTAATGCAAAAGAGAGACGAGATCGAAAAGCCAATTGCCTTTTTCAGTAGAACTATTAGAGACGCTGCTTTGAGGTATAATATCATTGAAAAACAGGCATTGGCCCTTATCAAAGCATTAAAGGATTTCAGGGTCTATATTCTGCATTCACATACTATAGCATATGTCCCAAACGCAGCAGTGAAGGAGGTGTTGATGCAAACTGATCTAGAAGGTCGAAGAGGTAAGTGGATAGCAGCCATGTTGGAGTATGATCTGGAGATCAAGCCCACGAAATTGATCAAAGGCCAAGGCTTGGCGAAATTGATGGCCCAATCAAATCTGCACGCCTTAGATATAAACCTTATAATAGCAGTGGCAGAAGAGGAAGATGAAGGTTTGCTGGTTCCAATTGCAGACATTTTTCTACAGTCCCCGTGGTATTCAGATATCGTCTATATCCTTCAGCATTTGTCTCCTCCTATGGGCATGTCCAAAAGCAAAGGTAGATCTCTGAAGCTAAAATCTGAAAAATACTGCATTTTAGACAGCACTCTGTATTGGAAAGATCCAGGAGGCATTCTGCTCAATTGTTTGGTTGAAGAAGAAGCGCAGAAGGTAATGCACGAGTTTTATACAGGCGACTGCGGCAGTCACTTGTTTTGGAAGACTACAACTAACAAGATATTGAGAGCAGGATATTATTGGCCCACATTATTTTCTGATTTATATAAGACAGTGATGAAATGTCATGAATGCCAAATCTTCCAAGGGAAGAAGAAATTGCTTCCACTTCCTTTGAAACCTGTTTCAGTGAACGCACCCTTTCAGCAGTGGGGGCTCGATTTTATAGGGGAGATTCATCCCGCGTCCTCAGCACAGCACCGATGGATCTTGACAGGGACAAATTACTTTACTAAATGGATCGAGGCCGTCCCAGCCAGGCAAGCAACAGACGCGGTAATCATTCAATTCTTGGAATCGAATATTCTATCTCGTTTTGGCTGCCCCTGTAAAATCGTAACAGACAATGCAACAGCGTTCAGATCCAAGAAAATGATCGACTTTTGTGACAAATACAACATCCCGCTGGGCCATTCGACAGCTTATTATCCACAAGGAAACGACCTGGCTGAGTCATCTAACAAATCATTGGTGAATATAATTAAAAAAATGCTGGAGGCAAACAAAAGAAATTGGCACCGAAAGCTCATCAACGCGCTGTGGGCAGACAGAGTTAGCAGTAAAAGATCAATAGGTATGTCACCATTTGAGCTGGTTTATGGTACTGATGTTGTCTTTCCTACATCCCTTACAGTCCCAGTTATGAAATTATTGCAAGAAGTTGGAAGCGAGGACAATGACAATCAACGAAGAATCAATCAAATGATCCACCTTCAGCAAACAAGAGAGGAAGTGTCACAGAACGTTATTCAGTTGCAGGAGAAAATTAAAAAGATCTATGACAGGAAGACAAAGGCAGAAAAGTTTCAGCTGGATGATATAGTATTGAAATGGGATGCTAGAAATGAAGACAAAGGGAAGCATGGTAAGTTCAACAATCTGTGGAAAGGACCATACAAGATCTCAGCTTACAGAGGACAAAATGCCTTCTTGCTTTCAGAAATGGATGGCCAAAATTGTCCTGGAGGAGCAGTAAATGGTAGGCTTTTGAAGCACTACCATTGTTGAAAACAAAGGATCAGGATATATGTCATCATCATTGTATATACCATGTTATGTTTATCAGAGTTCAGAGTACACAATCATTGAAGTTTGGGGCCCGAAGTGAAGGCTATAAAACTTGAATGATATGTGTATGGTTTGGTTTATTTCAGTTTTTCAGTCTTAGTCTTGAGTCAGTGTCAGTATGCATTGTGTCATTTTTTCAGTATTTTTGACTCCATGCCCAATGGATAAGGCTACTTGGTCTACGGTGTTCTTGGCACCTCCAAGGAGCTACCATCCCCATTGGAGCCAATGTTAGTGTCACTCTAGTCATACTGCCATCAGTGATCAAAATTGCTCTTTTGCATTTGCATATTAGGAGTCCCATAATAATCAATTTCGCCATTCCGTTAGGTCATGGATTCATTGATGGTAGTAATTTGTTATCAGTTTTCCCTCATGAGGTACTTGCTGATTTTCCTTCCTATGATCTTCAGTCATTTGTCACTTTCATTCTCAAAATCATATTAGTAGGTCATAGGATGGGTCTCATTAGTCTCTAAGGTCTCGCCATGGTCAAATTAACGAGTCAAGTGTCAAATAAAGATCAGCGAAGTCATGAGGAAGTCAATAAATACAAAGTCATAGCACCAGGAAGATCAAAGATATCATTTGTTTGGTTTGATGCAAGCTTCACCTCAAAACCATGTTTTGAGGTGAAGACATGATACTTTGCCTTTCAGCCACAATTCAGAAGTTGTTATCTCCACAAAGTGATGTCTCTGCCTTCAGAGAAGTTTTCCGCAATATGTTCAGCGCCAAATCATCTTCAAAGCAGATCCATCAGAAAGAGCCCGGAAAGAGATTTCCAATGGTATACTACACTCTCAAAACTGGCTTCTGGATTGAATTTTGTGCATAAGTGAAGTAAAATCCCTCTATTCCCTAAGCCCCACCTATTTCCCATGTTTCCCCTTTAAAATTTATGTTCAAATCCTTTTAAAAACCCCTTCCTTCCCCCTTCCGATTATAATATCGCATTGTAAATCATTTAATAAAATATGCGATTTTATTACCCAACCACTTCCCCTCCATGCCTTTGGACTTTATAATAAAAAACTTCATATTACAAAGTCCCTCCCCTTAAACGCTTCTCCGACCAATACCCCACAAACTTTATAACAAAGTTATATCATATATATAAACCCCACCACTTTAGCGCAAAATCGCAAGATCGCAAGTTTAGAGATTCAAGTGTCTTGTTGATGTGGAATTTGCGATGTGCAATGTGCGATCGTCGCAAAATTCCCATCGCAAAATTCCCGTCGCAAAATCCCCGTCACAAAATTCCCATCGCAAATTCTCATCGCAAATTCCCGTCGCAAAATTCCCATCGTAATATTCCCATCGCAAAATCCCCGTCGCAAAATTCCCATCGCAAATTCCCATCGCAAATTCCCATCGCAAAATTCCCGTCGCAAAATCCCCGTCGCAAAATTCCCATCGCAATATTCCCATCGCAAATTCCCATCGCAAAATTCCCGTCGCAAAATCCCCGTCGCAAATTCCCATTGCAAAATTCCCATCGCAAATTCCAATATTGCGATTGCGATTTTATCCCCGGGCCCACCATACAACACTTACTCCCCATTATAATATAAAGGCCCTTTCCCCTTTGTAAGTCCCAAAATCACATTTTATTACATTTATTAAAGGACTTCCCATGGTTTAATCCAACCGCATCAAAAGTTTTATTTTGTATATATTTTCCCGCTCCCCGATCCCGATTGCGATTAAGATGTTGGTCCCGCCTCCTCTCCCTTCCTTCTTATTCACTATTTCCCTTCACGTAAGGCATTATTTCAGTTTATTCCAGTTTACTGCAACGACATCTTATTAAAAGCCAGTTATTCAAAAGGAATAATGGAAAGCAAAGCGACAGCCAAAGGCCGAGACCCAAATTGTAACAGTCACATCTTCAGTTACGTTGTAGAGAAATCTACGTTACAATTTTTTTCCTTCTCAACTGGCCAGATGTAATGCAGCTCTTCCTTTACGAAGAGACTGTTAGCTTTTGGCCTTCTATCTTCAGTTGTGATTTCTCCCCTTCCATCAATTTGTATTCCGGAAAAATTCGTCTATTTATTGTAAATTCTAATTATTTGCAAAAGAGAGAGGTTTGAGGTCTGAAAACTCAGAAGTAGGGGAATAGTGTGGCAGTGAGCTCTGCGCTCCGTTGTACAGTTTGGCAGGGAATTAAATAAAGTGATGCAGCTCTGATTTATGGGATTCATGTGGTATGAGTTTTAGCATATGTTTCTCCTTTATGTTTCATATGTACATTGTTATGTTACACCATTCATTCATTAACATCTCCAGTTGAATGTTTTCAAGTTAGAAAGGTAGAATCCATTTTATATGCTCTGCCTTGGGGAATCATTCATACTCTGTGTATTTTCTTCTGTTTGCAAAGGATTCATTTATTATGCCCTTTTCAACTTCTCAACAGTCTTTCCATTTCATCTTATTTTAGACTTGATTGCTAAACCTCCTGCCTATCTTGCCCTATGAAATATTCTGTATCCCGATTTAATTCCTCAGTTCATATTGTCCTCTTGTCCCATACATCCCTGAAATTTTAGTAATTCATCAAAACTCTTTTTCCCATTTATATACCTAGCCTAAAACCAGTTCATTACCATTTTATTGAATATCCATTCTATGGAGAGAGCCATATCCTGTCCTTGTAGGGCTAGCTACAAGGTTGAGCGTGGTTTAGTTGTTACCCTGATTTGCCTTTTTCAGCCTGAGGTTCAGATTGGGTGCTAATATTCCTA